>CM059204.1:12125173-12277673 GCA_030347435.1 Clarias fuscus | reverse complement strand
AATATTAAACATGAATCCAAGTTCAAGTCTCAGGGAGTAGTAGCATGGATTTATGGGCGGAGCACCAAAGCAGCGAAACATGATTTAGAATGAACTCTACAGAGTCCCTCAGGGTTTTATGAGATAAAATTACTTTTTTTTTATGTTATTAAATAGGTTTTTTGGCTCCGTAAATATTTTACAAGGAGTAAACAGCATGCCGCAGACTGAGAGAGACATACAGTGTAGTTACAGAGGTTTGCATCATTTGCCTGGATTATCATGCATCTGCCAAACAATATCTCCCTGAAATGTTGTAGTTTTTGATCAAATAAAAATATATATGGTGTGTCTTGATATGACCAGACATCAAGCTGAACTGAAGTTTCCAATAACAACAGGGATTCTCTTCTGCTTAAGTCACACGGATTTCGCTTCTTATTTCTTTAAAGAAGAATGCATTTTTTATTTAAAATAATCAAGTCATAGTTATCATTAGATTATGGGATGTTTTCAAGAGACATCAGTTCCCAAGCTCAGTAATTGATTTGAATTTATTGGGGAGATTTTTTTTTTCTCTCTCTCTCTCTGTCCCCTGGGTCTTGAAGGAAAACATCTTTTAACAAGTTACACCGTTCTGTCACGACTCAGGAGGTGAAGGCAGGAAGAGCGACTCCAAACAAAGAAGAGCGCGTTCAAAAGGCGTGAACCCATGGTACGGGGCAACAAACAGAGCGGCTCCGAGCAAGACACGGTAACGTGAGATGACGAACAGCGTGCACAACAGGGGCTGAGGAAACAATGAAACCTGGAACTTAAATAAACAGGAAGTAACGAAACAGAAGAAAGTGATGAGAGGCGTGTGAGGTGCCGGGGCTGGTGGGAAAAATGGGGTCCGGCACTACCGTGACGCTTTACCTCTGACATCTGGAGACTCCTTTGATATTTGGTAAATCTCTTTACAGGAAAATTATTATTATTATTGTTGTTGTTGTTGTTGTAATTATTATTATTTTTATTATTATTATTAGTCTATGTGCAATGTCCACCGTTTGACACGAGTGCATTCATATAAACCTCTGAGTTAATGTTTTTAGGTGTGTAGGAGTCAGAAATGTCAGACTCTGAGAAGCTTGAAGTGAGCGGAGGTATATGGTTTCCGTCTGGTTTCAGCCTCCGTTTCAAAGAGGAAATGGGACTGAATTCGATGCGGGGCTGACTTTTTTTTTCCCCCCCACACACGTGGCCTTTTATCTCTACATAGTTCAGATCCCAACCATTAAAGCCACAGGCGAGCAGAAAACGAGCCTGAGCTGATTACACCAGGCGAAGACTGACAGAGAATGAGGTAAAGGAGGAGGAGGAGGAAGAGGAAGAGGAAGAAGAGGAGGAGGAGGCATGAGCTGGAAAGTATGAGAAAAGATTCTCACTGCTGAGTGACTCTGAGGGCCAGTCTTTCCTGCGTGCACACACACACACACACACGAACGCACGCACACACACACGCACACGGAGGACTAATCGTTGTGACCACATCATTTACAGAGCAATCTTCTCTGACATGACTGTAATGGAAAACACACACAATAAAAAAAAAAAAAGCATACAAGCTTGCTCTATGTGTGTGTGTGTGTGTGTGTGTGTGTGTGAGAGAGAGCAAGTGAGTGTCAGGAGTGTGTGAGTCAAGAGTTGATTGCTCTCCTCCAGCGAGGATCAAACGGCAACATCTCTGATTCTATGTGTGCATGTTTGCAGACACAGAACCGGCGTGCCAACCCCCGACTGCCCGTTTCCGAGCAACCGTGCCACGCAGCGTCTGGCGCCCCTTTCCACAGCTCTTTTGTGCCAGGGCCAGCGCCACGTCAAGTCCCCGCTGCGCCCGTGGAGAGCGGGGCAATGTGGGATACGTCTCAATCCGTGGGGTGGTGGCCCCCTGCGCCCGATCCTCGTCCCTCTTTATCCATCTCTCCTGTTATCCTCTGCTCTCTCTCGATCGTATTCCCTGGCATGAAGTGCTCATCTCTGTGCCCTACTGTCGCCCACGCAGCAAGCTATCTGTCACCCTTTTTTTCCCCCTCTCCTTCTCTGTGAACTACACTGTCCGTTTCTATCCCTCTATCTCTCTCTCTGTCTTTCTCTCTCACCGTCTCTATCTTTCTGCCTGACAGATCACAGGGATATAAGCTTCTTTCTTCCAGACCGCAGGACTCCTCGAAAACCTCCAGTGCCCAAGAACAACATAGGGAACCTCCCACTACACTCTCTCTCTCTCTCTCTCTCTCTCTCTCTCTCTCTCTCTCTCTCTCTCTCTCTCTCACACACACACACATGCACACACACCTAGTATTTCCAGTGCTTGAGCATGATTGACGGTTTGGAACAGATAGCCTGTTTTTCACAAACAGGACATGGGGCTACGAATGAAGACAAAGACAGGAAGTCATACTTTTTACGCAACTTTTTTCAGACTTCAAAGGTTTCAATTTTTTTATGTTTTTTTTTTTGGTTTTAAGGTCCCATATTTTACTATTTCTTTAACAAGTTAACACAGGTATCAGAGCTTTTCCCAAAAGTGTGTGTGTTAATGCTCTAGCTGAAATAGCCCTCAGATAACACAATTTCATACCTCACACTCACTCGCATTCAATCCTCCAAATGCGGCATTTCAGTGTTTATGTAAATTACACAGAACAGCAGAGACAAACAACAAGCCAGGGGAGGTGGTTCTTCGTATATGAGGTCACATTATTGAGAAAAATCTAATCGGCTTGATTAAAGCACAAAAACTGGAAAAATATACCACCTGTCCTCTCAAATTTGTACTTTTTTCCCCCGCATTTTTACTCCTTCACTTTGGTATATTAAAATTCTTAAAAGTACTCGTCCAACCCCTACATCGTCTAATCACTTGTGCACATCATAAAAGCAATTTGTCATTGTTTTGAACAAATTCATGCAATGCAAAAAAGAAAAAAGAAAAAAAAAGAAAAGAAAAGTGAAAATATTTTGAATATAGTTATATTTATCAAAACTTCCTTAAAATAAAATTACAACAAACAAAAAAAAATAACATAATTAAGCTTATTTTATAATACATTTTTATTTTATAAGCTTTAAGCCAACTTTTTTTGAAAGAAGCAAAGTTCTCAAGATTTCTTTTTTGCTTACAACTTTAGAAATATTCGACTAGAAATAAATTTGTTCATCTTATATTTGGTTTGTTTTAAAACTATTTTAAGAAATTACAGATTGCAACAAGAATTTAATCTAGATTCAAGAATATTCCATTGATTGCTTAGATGTCATTTTTACAGTGTGTAACTCTCTGCTCTTTCATAAATGATCAGTAGCTAATGTCATGTTCATCAAAATGGACTTTAATTGTTCACTTTGAAATAGTCCTACAGTAACACCCAAAACATCAAGGTGTTAGATCTTGGTACTGTAAATGTCATGTCATTACAGGTAAAACGATTGAACCAGCCGTCATAACCAGCCAAGCGTATTTTCTCGACATTTCTGTTAGATTTCTTTTCCTGTAAATGTCTCCTGAAATGATGTAATGCTCTCAGGCAAATTTGACTTCGAGTTATGTTCAAAACATTTGATCAACTTATGCTCAACGGCCCTCCAAGATATCTTATAGTGATAAGACACTTAATAAAAGTGTTTCCAGGTCTGTGTTATGATGTTACTGCGAATATGTGGCCTGACAGACAGGAACATCAGGAGGTATAGGAGAACTGCCCTGTAATTCCTCATACTGTCCTGCATGTACTTCTCTGCCTGTGCAGTGTCTTTGTGCTGTACAGTGGTGTAAGGTAAAACACTCTCACTCACTCACTCACTCACTCACTCACTCACTCACTTTCTATATGGCTTATTCTATACCGGGTCACATGAGGTGTGTCTGAGGATACACACTGGATACGGTGCCAGTCCCTCACAGGGCACAAGCAAGCACACATATACACGACTGTACGAGGAAACCGGAGTCCCCGGAGGAAAGCACAGGGAGAACGACCATGCAAACTCTCGAAACCCTCGTCCCTGTAAAAAAAAAGTCTTGTCTTTTTTGTTTCTTTGTTATCGTTTCTTCACCTTATTACATTGTATTTTACTGTAATTTAAATTTTGACAGTGACTTTATCTTCCACATACAGTAATGTGCTAATCTCCCCTTCTGACTATTTTGTTCATGTTACGTCACATGGTTGTACAGGAAATGCATTGTGATGTGCTGGTCGTATTAATTGTTTTGAGAAATGCACCTACAGTTTTGCAGATGTTAAGGATCATTTGAGAAACCTGTACAATTGTGTGTACTTTTTACTTCTAGCTTCTCCTCCAAACGCAATTTTGGGGAAAACAGGGATGAGAGAGTAAATCATCCGCCTGGGCTGCATTCATTAGACCAGCGATTCCATTCCTGCATGCAGTTGTGGATGCCAGAAACGATCTATGTGTCATAACAGTAAAGTGAAAGACAGCTAAAGGAAGAGTTAGGTGGCCTGAATGTAGGAGAGTCTATAAATAACACGTGGAAGAGGTTGACAGGAAGGTCGATAAACTGTATGAGAGATGATATATGAGACTCGGAAAAGAGAGAGAGAGAGAGAGAGAGAGCTGTGGACGGAGTCAGAAGCATGATGGCATCCTGTTCCCTCAGAGTGCACACACACACACACGCGCACGCACACGCACACACACACATCAAATGTGACTAAATTTACCAGCAGACAGGCTGCATGACATCTACAGATCGCTGCGATTGTACCCTGCTAACTTTCTTTTCTCCGATGATGGTGGCTCCCAGATCTGCCAACCTCACGCTGACCAGACGACAGATGACAGTTGGGTTTCTGCACCAGGGACTGGCACACAGGCCTAAAATCTGTCTCTGCCTGGGCAGACCTGTGCGTCTGGTGTCTGTGTGTGTGTGTGTGTGCGTGTGTGAGAGAGAAAGAGAGAAAGATAGAGTGAGAGAGAGCGATAAATACTTGCTTCAGGGAGGAGGAGATTAGACACTTACTTTTGAATGACAGGAAAATAGAGGCCAGGTTTGCACAATGATAGATATTAGGACATATCAGTCTGTGTGTGTGTGTGTGTATATAGGGATGGTGGGTGGGCGATGTGGTTATTTAAAAAAAACAAAAAAAACAATGTGTTGCAGGTCAAATTAAATGAAAAACAAGAATTTTCAAAATGTTTAAAATGTACAGGAATAATGGGAATAAATATAGTTGCAAGCAACGATGACGGGCCCAAGCACCCTGTGCCATTCCCACCCCGGGCGCACCGCACAACCTGTGTTATTCGAGTGTGTTAAGACCTCGAAAAAGCCATCGCCACTCGGTTGCACCGCACAACCTGCACACATCACACACTATACAGGGCTAATGTGTGTGTGTATGGTGTGTGTGTGTGTGTGTGAGAGAGGTGTGTGTGCATTGTGAGAGGTGTTTGTGTGCATGAGTGTAAACATTTGTAATATGGGTGTATGTATGTGTGTGCGTGTGTGTGTGTGTGTGTGTGAGCGCGTTAGTGTGTGTGAGTGAGGGAGAGAGGTGTGTGACGTGTGGATGTGTCAGTCTGTGTGTGACGAGTAAATGTGCTTGTGTTTTGTGCTTGTTTGTGTGTATGATGTGTGAGTCTGTGTGTGTGTGCGTGTGTGTGTGTGTGTGTTTTTGTGTGTGTAAGGGTTAGTGTGTGTGAGAGTGAAGGAGAGAGGTGTGTGACGTGTGGATGTGTCAGTCTGTATGTGACGAGTAAATGTGTTTGTGCTTGTTTGTGTGTATGGTGTGTGAGTCTGTATGTATTAACATTAGTGATGTGTGTGTGTGTGTGTGTGTGTGTGTGTTAACATTTGTGATGTGTATGTGTGTACAATAGGCCGCAGGTGCTGGAAGAAAAGCCTCACACTATGATGTTCTTGAAAGTGATGTCACAGAAAGTGTCACTGATTATAATGTCACTCAATATAAGGCCACACAAAGTTATTAATCATTTTTCGGCCTAGGTTTAAGACATTATCACGACTGACCCGTTTGAAATATCAAGAATCCCTCCGCAATTTTGCATCCTCAATGTCTTTAGATCTCTTTGGCCCAGTTTGGTAGCGATTGTATAATTTCTCTAGGAGGAGTATATCAAAATCCATCGGGTGCGTTTTTGCGAACGACCCAAAATGACTGGCCTCCTGTTGAGTTTAGCCCAGGACTTGCAGCACAAAAGTTGTTCGGCTCGATGAGCTCTAAATGTGTACCAAGTTTCATGTGCCTACGTGAAAGTGTGTATGTGCTAGGCAGCAAAATCTCGTGTGGGGGCCCCTTTGGGCCCTGGGCCACGAGACTCTCAGGCATCCTGATGGCAGCAGATTCCAACCTGTCTGCCAAGTTTCATGAGTTTTTGAGCATGTTAAGACCCCCGAAAAGTCCAAAAGGGTGGGAAAAAAAATCCTTAGGAAAACAAGAGGGTCCTGCGCACCTTATAGTGCTTAGTCCTTGGGCCCTAATAATTTACGGACGGACAGACAGACAGACAGACAGACAGATAGATAGATAGATAGATAGATAGATAGATAGATAGATAGATAGATAGATAGATAGATAGATAGATAAGTGTTCGTCTGTCTCTAGTAGGCGGGGTGAAACCGCTTAGCAAAGGTGTGGACCGGAAAGCTCGTAAAGATTGAGTGCATGCTGAAGACAGAGGGTAGTAGTAGCTTTACAAGGTTTCTGAAGGTTACATTCCGTTTGCCGTGTAACACAAGGTGTGACTCCGAACTTTAAAAGCAATAGTTTTTCTGGCTTGGTGTGCTCGGGCTGGTGATGGTGTTCGAGACCAAGAGAGAAAAATGCAGAGCGTGTGGTTCTATCGGCTTCATTCCTTCTTTTTATGTTCTCACCCTTTGTTTGTCTCTATTGAATTTGACTGAGCTTAGGAGCTGAAGCTGGCATTGACATCTTGTTTGAGCTTCGAGTGAAGGTTCTTTCTTTAATTTTTCCTAATCAAGGATTTTAACGCCAGGCATGTGGTATTTAGAGCTCCAGACTTCATTCAGACTTCCTCCGATACACTGTTATCAGATCTCATTTGCACTGTCCTCTGTGTTTATGTGTGTCTTAAATGTTATAACTCATGTTGCACAACACTCCTCAAGAAACACATCACTTCACTCTATACAGTAAATGGAGAAATTAAAGGACAAAATAAACAAATAAACTGTGATATATTCATAAACCTGTATCCCTACCTTACAAGCTAACATAGTTTCACATGACTGTCCTTGGCTGTAAAGATTACGTCTAGATGTAACAATTGGAAAAATGCATGATCCGAGGTGGGTAATCCTGTTTCTCGGCATTGCAGGTGGCAACCAATGCAATATATTCAAGGAAATCTAATACATGCGTTTAACATCTGCAGTGTGGAGGAATCATAAACTTTGTTATTCTTTAAAACCTCATTACAGCACAATTACTGTGCAGAACACATTATTTGACAGGTCAACTGTTTTACATGTCTGTTATATTAAACAGCTGCTACTAAGCATTTAAGTTAAGTTAAAACCTTTTTTTTTAATCACATATGCATTACTGCCCCGTGTAATTCTTTCTTCATATCCCAGCGTGACTGGGGTCAGAGCGAAGGGACAGCCATGATACAGCGCCCCTGGAGCAGATAGAGTTAAGGGCCTTGCTCAAGGGCCCAACAATGACAACCTGGTGTAGAGTGCCTTACCTTGACATGGCCTTTTCTACATTAAAGAACAACAATAAAGACATGAAAACTGAGAAATGAAAAAATATGTAATTTAGATTTAATTACAGCACACAATGTGATGGCCAGTTCATGTGTGAAAATGATTCCTCGTTCCTTCGTTATGAAACCACTTTTCATAATTTAAGACCTGGAATATGGCTGAGCCATCAGGGAAGAAAAACTCCATAGATGTGATAACCTGGTCATTCAGTACATTCAGGTTGTCAGCTGACTTCATTTTATTGGCACATAACGTTGCTGAGTCTAGACCTGTGCAACTGAAGCAACCCCAGGGTATAACACTGCCTCCAGAGGCTTGTACACTATGCATGATGGGTGCGTCTCTTTATGCGCTTCCCTTGTGTGAATTTATTAACAAAATGAATTTATGGAATTGCAATATGGATTTTTTGTCTGTATAGCTTTTTGTCTTAGTACCTGGATATGAATGTGGGTGTATGAGAAAGAGGGCGTGGTCGTGTCACAGCTCAGTCATTTTTCATATCCATAGTATACTTCTTCTTCACCTCCATTAATGTAAACCCATTAATATCACTATAAAGTGCGTTCTGTTTTAAACTTTTAGACACATATCAGTACAATTATAAGTTTTTCTCATTTTATACCATTTGCTTTGTGATTTTGTCCTGTCCGACACACTGCTGCTCAGCCAACTTCATTGAGTGCTAAAATGTAAATACTTTTTTATATGTTCTTATTGTCCTGTTTTCTGTCCTTAATTTAATAAAACAAGTCATTTTAATGTTTTATTAAACTTTTTCATCATCATCATCATCATCATAATAATAATAATAAACATTTTGTATGTGTCCACCATGAAGGTCCACCATGTGCTCATTAAATGCTAACTTTAGCAATAACAAAACAAAAAGTCCACCCTGTCATCAGTCTTTGCTGCATTTTAGATTGATTTTCATTGTTATCAACAGACTTTTCCCATTAACTACAATGCAGTATATTGGTGAGAAGGCGAGATTATATCTAAGACTCAAAAGGAGTTTATAGTGAACCAAACAATGTTTAGGAAGAGATAGAGGGCGAATGAAAAAAGCGAATTGTCACACAATAAATAGTAAACAATTCCTAAATGGGGTTACCATGATAACTACTGACATTCAAAAGCTATAATGGCTAAACCTCAGCTTAAATCTTTAATGTTGCTAGTTTGCTTGTTTGTCAGATTTTGGCTATAAATGATCACATGCTGAACACATATCACCAGAGATCTCCATAAATTTATATGCAAATAAAGATATGAAAAAAAGCAAAGCTTGACAAAGAAAGTTCTTAAATTGTTAGCTAGCATGAGAAGATCATGAATTAGCAGAAAAAACGAAATAATAGACAAGGTAAGTAATGGACGCTAATTGATTATATTTAGTCTCCATTCTTGCTTTTGTTTGTTGATGTACTTAAACAAAGGTAGAGAAGGAGCTAGCGCACTAGGTAGCATTAGCTAGCTAACGCAGGTTAAGTTGCTAGCTCAATACTTCTAGCTATAACAAATGTAGCATTTTGACATGAAGATAATAAAGCATTAATGCTGTTTATTTTTGTATGAAAAATTACATGATTGGTGTGAGGTCTCTCTCTCTCACACACACACACACACACACACACACTATTACAGTAGGTTTAACTGATATAGTCACTCTACACTTCCTGTTTCCTCTCTCTCTCTTATTATGGCTCAGAAAGATAGAAGGATTTTACTGTAACAAAAAAATTGCACTGAGAATTTTTTTTAATTATTTAAGTGCACAAAATTATAATTTACAAAAATTTCATTAGAAAAAATTATAAAATATACAAATTAAATGCAAGTCAAACAGGATGTTTAGAATGTGAATGTACAGAATGTGTAGGAGGGGAAATATGATAAGATCTGGCATGTAGGTATGACTGTATGAGTGGAACATGAGGAAGGAATAAGGTGATTAAATCTGGGTCAGCATTGTCATTGTCCATGTTTTTGTCTATTTTTTTTTTTTACGGTGTGCATTAGTCCTCTTGAATTTGAAGCAAGAGACGTGCAGCATATGTGAAGTAGTGCAAAATGTGCAATGTGGTGAGTATTGTGCTCCAACACAGGTGTGAAGGAAACAAAGGCAAGTCCATTCAGTTTGGTCCTACAGTACGTCGCGCTCTGGCTGAGCACCGAATAGCCTGCGGGAATAAAGCTTCTCCTCAGTCTTTCTGTGTTGGCCTTCAGGGAGTGGAAGCGCTTTCCTGATCACACCAGGGAGAACAGTCCATTGTCGGGGTGGCTGAGGTCCTTCACTATCTTTCTGGCTTTGGTCCAGTACCACTTGCTGTAGACTGAGTCCAGGTCAGGGAGCTTGGTGCAGATGATGCTGATCACACCATGGTGTTTTGTGCAAGCTTGACCATCGCTGTGTTTTTCTACTATTTTCTCATGTTTTCTCTCATTTTCAGTTCATTTATCATATCATATCTTCTCTCATGGAGCCAGCTGTATTGTGACCTGGCTGTGGACTGATAATTATTCTAATATCTGGAGAAGCTTTTTAAAGAGATGTAGCGAACTTGTCGTCTCACATGACTCTCTTTCATGATTTAAAACAAAATGAATAAAAAGTGTTTTATTGCAGGGCAGGTCACTCTGTGGAGGTTGTTGTATGGTGCAGACAGTCAGCAGAATTCTGTTTTGCACTTTTGCCGCAGTCAGCTTGTATTGCACCCACCCCCCTGAACACACCCATCTCTCTCTCTCTCTCTCTCTGTCTTTTTCTCACTACCTTTTACTGCACTAGAAAAAAATGCTGCATCGGCAGTACAGGGTGTCCCTATTGACCTGTGTACCACGAGATACCCGTTTTCCTCCATCGCTCATGCATCCTGATGATGCGCTGAAACTCAATACGCTCTGAACAAGAGGAATATCGCTCAGCTGCACATCGACTCCATGTTGATTGACATCTGCATTAACGATAGAGAAAGGATAAAATTACAGCATCCTTATGTCCATTACTATCCAAATTTGCTATCCTTAAGTCGGACTATTTTGGATTTTCATGAAAACCAGTGAAACAGAACCACTAATGATCGTGTCGGTGATCCACTTTATTCCTTAAGCTAACGTGTCACAGACTTAACAGAAGCTCAAGGACACAAGCAGAGCAAATCAAAGCACCCTGGATCCCTCAGTTTGTCTCGTATATATACTTGTGGATTTTGACTTTTTTTGTATGCTTTTACTGCTTCACACATATGCACAAATTGTGCAGGACCACAATACATACACACACGGACACATACTAAGCATACAACCTCAGATGTCATGTGTTTATAGCTTTTGAAAAAAACTTAATTCCTAGTTCATCAGTGTGAGTGTGAGAATTCAGCTCTGCCCTTGTGCATGTACAGTAAAACACTGCGGTTAAACATGTGGAACTAGTCACATGACTTTATTTCAGCCGTTTAGATAAACTGATTTACTCTTTCATGTGTTCTTACTTTCCCTTGCTTTTGTTTACGTCTTTTTCTCTTCTGTTCCTGCTTCCTTCCTTCCTTCTTTTGTCTTCGCTTTTTCTACCTATTTTCTTCTTTTCTTCCTTGTATCCTTCCTTTCTTTTCCCTTTCTTACTTCAATTGTCCTATACCTTACTTACCTCCTACCTTTCATTTACTTTTCTTCCCCTTCTGGCTTCCTTATTTTTTCATTTCTTTCCCTTTTTTCTTCCTTCTTCCTATAGTCCACCATTTCTTGTCTACTTCCTTTCCTTTCCTTCAAACCTTATTTTTTTCTTCCTTCCTTCCTTCCTTCCTTTTTCCTGTTTCTTTTTCTCACTTCCTTCATTCACATTTCCCTTTACTTCTTTAATTATTTATTTTATTCCTTAATTTCTTTTCCTTACATGTCCTTCCCTCCTCCCTTCCCTTTTCATCCTTTTTCGTCTTTCCTTGCTTGTTTCCTTCCATCAATTTCCTTTGCTTTTTCCTTTCTCTTCCATTTTGCTGTTTTCCTTTTACCATTTATTTAATTTCCTCTCCTTCCTTTCATTTACATTTCACCCTTTTTTTCTTCCTTCGGTTTTCCTTTCCTTCCTTTATTCCCAATCTAACTCTAACCTTAACCTTTGTTACACTGCTTTCTTACTTATATTACTTACTTATACTTCTATTAAGTATTTGTGTAAAAGATACATAAAGGACCAGACAAAGTGCTAACTGTTCTAACATATATTCCTATCATTGTGGGGATGTTTGCTCATCCCCCACTCTACACACACATGCAAGGAGTAAACAGATCATCGTAGTTTTATAATAAATAGTGTGCACCAAATTCATGAGCAAGTACGGTTTAGCTGTTAATACATTATTGTTGACTTTACTTTAGCAGCTTTAAGAGCAATAACTGGTCTAGACAGCGAGTGAGACGGTTGTTCTTGTCAACAGATCTTCAAACAGCACCGAGACGTCTTTCAGGAGGCCCAGGTCAACCAGCTCAGGACTCCTCTGATGGTTTTCTTTATGTTAAACAACACTAGAAAGAGAAAGGGGGATTTCCTCTAAAGGTTTCTATCTGTGGGTCTCTGGGACAGTCCAACTGCAGACTGAGCATCTGACCTCTTTGCAAAAACATTTGCAACAGTCGTTTCTAATTTGTAGACTGCCAAGGACGGATAGAAAACGGATAGAAGGCATGATAACGGCTACACCTTCCGGTGCACACTTTTGATCATAAAACTATGGGTGTGTATTTACTTCTTGTGTGTCTGTAAAACCTTTTGTGTTCACCTGAAGTATAATTACTGAACCATTATCCATTAACTGCAGGATAAATACACACCTTCTCTGGCACATTGTCCTCCTTTTTTACACTTTCCTCATCTCCCCCCTTTTCCCTCGTTCTTTCTCCTATTGTATAAGAAGACCATAAATCACACGCGTGTGTCAGCTAGCAGAACCCAATGGTGTGTGTGTGTGTGTGTGTGTGTATTTAGGTAGTAGTCTTTTCACTACCTGTACTGAAAGTCTCTTTCTCTCTCTCTCCCTTTCTCTCTCTCATTCTCACATGCTCATCACTCATGTCTGACAACAGGTACTTCTTCTTTCTGCTCCCTAAACTCACCGTCGTCTCCCACACAGACACACTAAAAGCCGCCGAGTTTGGTGGCAAGCAGCTACACATCCCGCAGCGTTTGATCCTGAGGAATGAAGTGCTAGCTTCCACTTCCCTAATGTCTGGATTACGAGCCGTGTCATCACTCAGGAATCTTTATAGGGGCCGAAAGCTCCGTGGGCATGTTTTAATGCGCTCCCAGTATTAAACAAGAGCCGTAGATAGCCAAAGGTACAGAGAGGGGTGGGAGAGAGAGAGAGAGCGCGAGAGAGGTGCTTTTATCTCTGAGATCTGAAAGAAAGTGTTTTAGAGCCACAACAGAGCGTTCAGGATGATAAAGAGGAAGACACACACATACTCACACACAGACTTCCTGAAGCCCTGACAAAACCTGGGTGGAATCATAGAGATAATCTGAGCTGTTGAGGTTAAAAGAAGGTAACTATGAACAATGTATGAGAAAGAGAGAGAAAGAGATGATGAGAGAGTATGTGCATGTGCGAGTGTCTCGTGTGTCTTTGTGTGTGATAATGAAATGCAGCGCTAGCAGCAAACTCATAAAAACGGGTTGGCATGAGTAGAACACACACTGTCCGCCAAATGTTGAGTACAAATCTCCAAATTCTCTTGTTCCCCCCTTAAAGCTAAAAAACAATTTGTACTTAGGAAAAAAAAAATAGTGTGTACATCAAGCTGTAAAAAAAAAAAAAAAAAAAAAAAAAAGTTGTGTGTATGCAGGTGAAGTCCAGTAGAGCACGACGAGGAAGATGGAGGTGCATTCAGGCTGTCATAACACCAGCATGATGATACCTAATGACTAAGGCTTCTTGTTTCCAGAATGCTTCACATTTTCTTTTGTAAGTTTGCTAAAGTTTATAGGATCCCTCACTCACTTTTCTCACACTTTACCAAAGCTCTAGTGTAATAACTAGCATACTAATGTACTAGTCAGGCAACTGTGTGCAGATCTATCTGATGTTGTGTACGCTAGCAACTCAAACTGAAGTGTGATGATAATTCATTGGATTATATGGATAACAAAGCTGCATACCTTTTCATATACTGTACTTCTCCTCTTTCTTTTCTAAACCTCACAACTGATAGCTTGAACTTTTTTCTTTTAATCAGAACATTACCCAGCCCCAACTATGTGTCAAGAGTAAATCAGTTCACCAGACTGCTGTGAAACTATACAGTAGATTATGTATATTCAACGCATTAATAAATGAACTGAGAAAGGGTCCGTCTATGGCCACCCAGCACATCGGGCGAAGGATTCACCTCACCCTGGAGGTATATCCTTTGTTTCTGTGGCAGTTACTTAGGGGGTTAGGTTGCCAGCTCGTTACCTGATTGTATCTGAGCACTCGGGATGAAGGACGTTCCTCAAAGGTCCAACAGTGGCACCCGGGCTGTATTTTTGCTCGAACCAGCAGCCCAACACCTTAACCACCAAGCTACCCCTGTCTCCTGAATGAACTGTGGTGTATGATGAAGCATTTCATAGTGTAACCTATTTTGTAAAAGGTTATCCGTGCTTTTGACCAGCACTGCATGCAGTGGCTGGGTAGTATGGAGGTGTGGAAACGACCAACAGCAGGGCTCGAACCCAGATCCGCAGATCCCCAAAACCAACAAACAAGCACATTAGCCGTCTTAGCCATCACTCCCTGATAGTCCTTTGCACTGAGTTGCTTAGACTCTAACCCTAGAAAACACAGTGTGAAAATTTCTGTGAAAATCCGTTCTAACTATTAAGGTCTCTTACTCATGCTACATAAAGCTAACAGGCCTCCAAACAAAAAAGCGCTAATGTGATCTCTCAGAATGAACAGAGCCCAGCTGTTGGCTGGAACACGTCCTACTTAGCTCAGATACCACAAGCTAGCTTAGCATTAGCTTAGCAAAAATGCTAAGGTGCCTCATGTACATTTAACCTTAACAATCATGTTGCGTTGTGGTTGATTGAACTCCTTACGTCACATGTCATCCCGTGTCAACTCCTACATTTCTTGCGGTAAGCTAAACTCCAGTTAGCTGCGTAGCTAAAGTAATGCATAGTGGACAGCTAGCGGTGTGACACCTGTAATGCAGCTGTCACTGAAATCGGCACTAGTTATAAATAATTTTATGGCTTAATTATGAGTTACATTTAAAAAAAATCACCCCTGTACACCTATGCAGATGAAAACTGTGTATTTCTGTTGTAACATGGGGTCTATAGGGATTGAC
Organism: Clarias fuscus; assembly: GCA_030347435.1. Lineage (NCBI taxonomy): Eukaryota > Metazoa > Chordata > Actinopteri > Siluriformes > Clariidae > Clarias > Clarias fuscus. The sequence continues at coordinate 12,262,588 of CM059204.1, read as the reverse complement.
TCACTTTTGGAGCTCCTAGTGGTAATTGTAGGAATTGCACTTTTTGGCCTGTTCACATTGGACACATTTTTCAGAATCAGAGGTTTCCCTTTGATATACTCTGATCCCTAATGCTCTCTGTCACACAGTTCGGTACGATATCTGGTGAACATTGTGCGTATCCATGAGCCTGGGCGAAAAGCATTCAGAAATGTTCATATACACTTGCACTGCTGCATCAAGCTGAAAAGTGAAGCGTCATGCTGTAACTAAGAGATCTGAAAAAGAGACATTCTCTAGCTATTTTTCCCCCGAGTTAAAATATAACAAAGCACCTATTTAGCAAAGCGACCTGAGTGGCAGGATGAACTTTCCTCCTGCCCTTTGCCCCCTATGAACCCAGCATCGCTCAGATGGAGACAGGAAGGTATTAAAGGGTCTGGAAAAGTGGGGTTGAAAGGTGGGGATCACAGGTCAAGTCCCTGAAATGATATGTTTCCCCAGCAACACACAGAGACACATTATAGGGGTCGGCTTATGCCCATGTCCGAAACTGCGCGCACACACGTGTGTGTATGTTTGTGTGTGAGCGCATAAACCCGCATGTTTATAGTTACCTATGTGAATGTATACATTGTTGGGAAAGGCAAAGTGTGTAAATCTCATGCCGGTGTGTGGTGTGAGGCGAGTTCTGGCTCTCACCTCTCACTTATCTTCTCTTGTCTCTTCGTACAATGCACTTGACAACACAGACATTCCAACACTCAGCACTTAAAAGAGAGAAAGGCGAGTGTAGAGCTGATAGATCACTACATCAGTGTAGCTTTGCATAGATGGATAAATGGATGGATGTTGGCTTACATGGGTGCGGCCATGTGTGTCTGCGGATTAAAGAACAGTGTATGTGTGTGTGTGTTGCTACTAGGTTAGTGAGACCCCCAGGGGGTTGATATGGGGAAACACAGGGGTCATTGAGCAGTGTGTGTGTGTGTGTGTGTGTGTGTGTGTGTGTGTGTGTGTGTGTGTGTGTGTGTGTGTGTTTAGAGGTGCACTCTAAATGTCAAATATCCCCAGATGCAGCAGTATGGAGCCCCTGCGCTGAGAGCCTACAGTGCCTTTGGCAATACTCTGCTCCATCAAATGTGGCTAGTTTTTATTGTTATGATTTCAAATTTCTTTAGCTAAAGTCAACATATTAACATTCAATAAAAATGAAAAGTTAAAGATTATATATTAATGATTACACTCATCAGCTATACTGCTTAAAAGGGATTGGGGGGGCGATGGGGTGTGATAGGGGGTCTGGAGCCTACAGGGCACACACTACAGGTGATTTTGGGAACGGCAATTAGCCTAACCTGCACGTCCTTGGGGAGAAGATACAAACTCAGAGGCAGGAATCAAACCTGGCCGGGAATTGAACCCGGTCCGTGGAGGTGCAAGGTGACAGTGCTAACCACTAAGCCACCCTTCCTGCCACCTTATTTATTACATTATTACTTTAATTACTTTAACGGGTGACATATTATATTTAAAACCTCATGTTCAATAAGCAACAAGCATATTTCAGTAATTACAGTAATCTTCGGTGAGAGTGTTTAAAGTATAATGAAGTAAAGCAACGTGTGTTTTATATACACTGATCAGACATAACAATAAAATCACCTGCCTTATGTTATTATGTGCAGGTCACCAAAACAACTTTGAACCATCAAGGCATGGATGCCACAAGACCTCTAAAAATGTCCTCAGCCCCCAAGACATTAGCAGCAGATCCTTTAATTCCTTTAAGTCGCAAGGTGGGTCGTTCAAGGATCAGACTTGTTAGTCCAGTACATCCCACAGATGCTTGTCAGATTGGGATCTGGGGAATTTGGGGGCCAAGTAAACACCTTGAACTCTTTATCATGTTTTTCAAACCATTGCTAAATTATTTTTCAGAGCGGCTTTCTTTGTTGAAGGGGGCCGCTGCCATCAGGGAATATTTGGTCTGAAACAATTTTTGTTAGGTGTTACGTGTCAAAGTAATAGATCCAGATGAATGTCAGGACCCAGGGTTTTTCTGCAGAACATTGCCCAGAGCATCAAACTCATTTTCATGCACAGTTAAAGTGAGCTACAGTTATATGTCCGCTAGGCCATTTGTTTGGACTACTGTTCTTGTCCTATTATACAAGCATGTCAGATTTATTGAAGTATGTCAGACTCCTGTATAATAGGTGATATGATCCAATTCAGCTTGTTAGAATGCATTCCTGGTTGGTGACAGACCAAAACAATCGACATCCAAGTTAGTTAGCAGCAAACTGGTAGCATGTCAAGTGGTGAAAACATGACCAATTTTACAGCTCTGTACCTTTCATAGATTTTTATACTATCTCTTGTGGTTATAGTGTTACTGCAAGTCAGCTGAAACTGTCGTATTGTAAGTGCCTTCAGCTGTTGTGGAGCTTGCAGGCTGATTTCTGTGTCTGTTTGGGTTATACGTTTCGGAGAATCTCGACTCCCACACTAACACAATTTCTCAGACTAACACGACATCATGTAAATGTACTGCATGTCTTCACTGACATGCCTCTCTCCCATAGTGCAACCTGGAGCCATCTATTGCTTAGCTACTGTAAGTGAGGAACACGAACCCAGCCATCCACATGTAGTAAAAGAAAGTGTGATCCATCAGACCACGCCATGCTTTCATTGCTCTGTGTGATCCAGTACTGATGTATATGTCCTTATTAAAGGAACTTTCAGCAGTAGACAGGGGTCAGCCTGGGCACTTCTGAAACCTTTCTATCAAAGCCAGAAATGACTTTTTCACCAAATTGTGTCTTCTCTGGGATCAGACCAAATGGGCTAGCCTTTGCTTCCCATGAGGATTAACGAGGCTTGGGCACCCATGAGTCTGTCACCAGTTTGCAGATATTTCTTACTCGGACTTTTGGTTAGTACTAACCGCTGAATACCAGGAACATATCAGAACACTCCTTTTTTAGCCCAGTATCTTAGACCTTTACACCTGCCCATTTTCCTGCTTCTAGTGCATCAACTTCAAGAACTGATGGTTCACTAGTTCATTAGTGGTTAGCACTGTCGCCTTGCCACTTCAAAGTCCGGGTTCGAGTCCCAGCCAGGTTCTATTCCTGACTCTGCGTGCATGGAGATCGCATGTCCCTCTGGGACTCTGGGTACTCCGGTTTCCTTCATGCAGATTAGGTTAATTGGCATTCCCAAATTACCTGTGGTGTGTGAATGAGTGTGTGAGCCCTGTGATGGATTAGCACCCCACCTTGTGCCCTCAGTTTCCTGGGATGGGCTCCAGGCTCCACTCGACTCTGTGTACAGAATTAAGCAGTAAAGATGATGAGATGCAACGTTGCTGTTATACATATAGATATTCTTGATGACCCACTGACATACCTTCATGGAGGTCACGTCTCTGAAGTTGCCAGTTTTTCTTCAGTATGCGTCCATGTTGGGATTTTAATATAACATCTTAACTGCTGCCTTTAAACTTAAGCATGTGGCGATAAAAAAAATACTGATTGGAGAGCTAGCTAATATTGATACTTTTCCATGAATAGGAGTTTTGTATGAAGTAAAAGCAAGGACTTTAAATTTAAAAAGCATATGACAAACAAATGACAAAAAAAAAATGCCAATGAAACAAACAAATTAATTAACAAATAAATGAGTTTCAGGTACAGTGGTCTACAATTATTACTGAAGTTTATTTGAGTTAGTTTTTAGTTTTCCACTTGTACATTGTGAGCATTCCTAACCTGATCACTCGAGGCTCGGTGTCACTGAGCTGTTCTTGTTAAGGCCCAGTATGTACATTATGAAATAGGATTACTTTTACATTTTCCATAGGAACTTGGAAACGTCCTCACTAGCCAATTAATGACAAGTATGTCGTTGGGTCATGTGCAATAGAAAACATACCACACACTTTACATACATGACATATACATGTTCTTTACATGCTACATAAAACTTCCTGTAGGGTTCGGGGGCATAGCGGTGATAGTGCTTTAAGGATGCTGTTCTCTTTCATTCTCTACTCGTACACATGGCTAGTTGCCTCTGACACAATAAAATTAGCCTAAGGATATGAAAAAGCATAAATTAACTCCCAGCAACTCAAACAAGTCACACTGCTGTGTTTCATAAACCATTTAATTATGGTCAAACTAACTGCAACATTTTTCACTCTCAGCCTCTCAAGTTCCCGCTTGTGAAACCTCTCAAATATCCTGCGGCAGAATTGTTAATCCTGACAGATTGGAGTTATACAAGGAATTCCTATAGAGTTAAGAGAGACTGTCATTAGACTAAACCTTACTACTGACAAATTCCAACCCTCAAAGGCCTATTACCCTCTTTATGCCCCCTATAAAAAAAAAAACCCTTTATACACACTCCAGCCACACACGCCACTGCCCCATTATTAGAAACCTAAATACCCCCTGCACAGTCCTAAACTATTATAGAGGGGCTCTTCAGTTCCTCTATGCCTTTCTTCCCTCTCCAGTGTTCCTTGCTGGGATGAAGGTCTGACCTTTTGAAGTGTTCTGCACTTTAATTGGACAAAGTGTGAGGCTGCTGAGGTCATTATTTTAGGCCTGACCCCTACGCCGGCCGCGTCGTTAGCGTCGCTGGCTGTTCTCACAGTGCTGGAAGTTGTAGTGAGAGTCTGGGGTCTGGATTCTGTTAGCAGGGCCAGCTACAAAAAAACAAGGCCTGTTTCAATCCAACAGGGGGTCACAGCCGGCTGTCCAATTACAGCACCAGATGTTGCAGAAAGGCCCATCCTGGGACGCTCGTTAAGCACGTTAAGGTGCAAATAGATTAAGAAGGGCTGCTGGATATTAAGACGGAAAAGCCGGGCATTTTGGATGTTTTGCCAAACTTGTATTCAACCTAGATCATTCTGGAAATTATGTTCTCTGGGAATGCACTGTTAATACTCGGCCAAAACACATTTTGAAATTTTTTTTTTTTTCATGCTATACTTATAATACAGAAAAAGTGTGCCAAAGAAGCTACTTCTGAAATGTATGCAACATAGAAGTGACCTTTGAATTTTACTTCCCTAAAAATTTCAAGTTGCTAACTTTTTTTTGAAGAGCTGATTTTATATGTGCCGCAAAAATGGCAGTTTTGTATGTTATACCAATAATAATTTTAAATGCAAATTATTCCTAGTATTGATACTAAAAATGGTGTAAGCTTCTAAAGGCATATGATCTGTAAAACTGTTGCTTAAAATGGCTTTTGGTGAAAGCTTAAAAAGCAACAAAGATCTGTACTGTAGTGTCCGTAACCAAGGCAAATTCATGTTGCAAAATCTTTTACCATTTTGCAATTTAGAATAATAATTTTTCCTGTAACATCTAAATTGTCCAAGTTTTATCTGAATGACTATTAAGATCATTGAATGATTTCTATTAAAAAAAAAAGGTACGGACACTACATGAATTTCTTTTCTTTTTATTTGATAAAATTACAAATGTGTTATTACAAAAAAAAAAAAAAAAACATAAACTGGAGCATGTAGAGGTCACGCTGGCCAAAATATATGAGTGTGTTAGTCCTGGCTGTGTTATTTTGGTCAACACAAGGTAACTTTAACTTCAGGTCTCTGCACATAGAGGAGCGGTCAGCAGAATGGAAAAGACAAAGAAGCCCACAGCGGTGCACTTGTGTGAAATAAATCAATAAAAAAACAAGAATTACTTTGTGTTGTCTGAAATAAGATTCAGAACAAATAATTTCACAAAAAAAGTTGAACAAGATTCATTCGAGACACTTAATATTATGCTGGTGAAATCAAAAACAAAACTTGATATATCAAATGTGAAATTTGTACAAATAAGAAGAAAAAGGCAAATCTTAACTGGGAAATAAAAAGCATTAAGCATTATTTTGGAAAACGGTGATCTGAAAATTCACGTTCATGTTTTTATAGAAAATCAATCAACACCTTCTGACCAGAAGAGATTTCACACTTGTAACTATTATCAATAATAGGTAGAAGACATGCATCTGTTAGGGGTTAAGCTGTGAGATCTGATTATTAATTTATTATAGCAGGTTTATGTGCAGGTAGCTGAATCAGACTTGCATCTGCATAACCACTGCATATTCACCACCATCGGCATGTGTTGCCTCGGGGCAAAGGTGTGTTATTAGAGCGTTACTGTCACTCAGACAACGAGGAGACATCCCAATGCAAATGCCGAGTATTTCTCCTACTCTCTGTCTGTGTATCTAATAACTGTGCATGTGAATTAACGGCATTTAAAGCAAATTTGCAAAATACACCAGATTCCTCTTTCTCCGTAAACAACCTGAAAGCTGAAGGTCTGAGATCATAATTAATCTGAGCTCAATAAAATCACCATGCCTTGATTTATGAGATGACATAAGGAGGAGGACATGGTTCTCTTTAAATTATATGGTGCTCAGTATCAAGTAGTTTATATCAGATCCTTGTTTATAGGAGTTATGGCTGTAAGGGTTATTTTAATGTGTTTGTTCAAATATAATCTTTTTATTTATTTTTTTTATGGCATTCGCTGCATACAAAGTTTAAAATGTGTGTAGAGGGGAGATTTATGACCTGTTTATGGAATCAATGCACTGTTGGTTTATTTCCCTATAACACACATTTTATTTTACACCTTATTTCAGAGCAGTCTCAGTGCGGAAGTTATGACGTCTTTATCCCCGTTATACCCACACTCTTTGTTTTTTGACAATAGCTCAGTTTAATTTCTTTTTCACACTTGTTAGAAAGGGGAAAAAAAAGACAAAAGAGGGGAGCAGGGATGCAGGTCACTATGCAACAATAACCATTGTATCCTGACTTCCGAATGCTTACGTTTTTCAGTATCTGCCCCAACCTACTTGATGCTCAGGGTAACAAATAAGGCACCTACCGCTATAGTGAGCGTGGTTAGATTTATTGACGCTAAAGCAGGCATTGTGTTTCACCGTGCCATTTGCAATGCCTTTGTGGGCTCCAAGTCTATTTTGTGCTCCTGACTTTGAGCTTACACATATTCTCGAGATCGGACAGCGTCCTTTGTGGAAGCTGCCATGCTCCGCCCCTCAAGCTGCTCACTCCAATCAGCTCAGATCTGCACATCCCCATTGACCCCCTTACTCCAGCCTATAGTGTGTCAATCTTGGTAATACCCAGTCCCGCCTCAGGACTTTACCATTGAGCTTAGATGTTTGAAGAGAAGACCGTTCCGATTTCTGTGTGACTCCTGTTTATAAACACACACCTGAAGTAATCTCAAATTCGTTTATTTCTTATATACTGTATATTTCTCGCTGCCATAAGCAAGTCAACTAATGGCAAGTTGAGTTAATGGAAAAGTGCGTTCTGATGACCTGGTTTACCAGCAAGAGCTCTGAGACACACGTCACAGCTCCTGTGGAGTGTATAATTTAGGCAGTGGCGCTGCTCTCATTAACACTTTTCCCTCGTTACTGAACGCTGCGATTAATCACTGAGGAGAAGAAGTGAGCCCAAAGCTACGTATATATATCTCGGCAGTATATACTGCACTGGAGCATGTAGAGGTCACGCTGGCCAAAATATATGAGTGTGTTAGTCCAGGCTGTGTTATTTTGGTCAACACAAGGTAACTTTAACTTCTGCACATAAAGGAGCGGTCAGCAGAATGGAAAAGACAAAGAAGCCTACAGCGGTGCACTTGTGTGAAATAAATCAATAAAAAAAAAAAAAAAACAAGAATTACTTTATGTTGCCTGAAATAAGATTCAGAACAAATTCTTTTTCATAAGATTCATTCGAGATTAATGACAATAATACAATGCTGGTGAAATCTGAAGAGATTTAAACCAAAACTTGATATATCAAATGTGACATTTGTACAAAATTAGAAGAAAGCGGCAAATCTTAAATGCTGAAGTGAACCTGATGGCCCCCGACACTGGCCTACTATCACGCCCTTGGCTCTTTCACCTATCCTAACCAGCAAACTTTCCCAGCTGCTCGTTCTCTTAATGATTACCATGAAACCCTGTCTGACCTTGTTGATCTACAGGAGAGAGAGAGAGAGAGAGAGAGAGAGTGAGAGAGAGAGAGACTTTGAGACCTACTTAGAAGAGCGGCCTAAATTTAGCCACCTCTGACCAACATTGACATACGCTCCACTTTCCCATGGAGATTACACACTGGTGCATGTGTCCCAGTTTGGAACTGGGTCTTCACTGTTGGGGTCTCATGACAAGAAAATGAAAACAGACTGACATCAGTCTCTGATATGAGCAAATGAGGTACTGGTGCAGACGTACTGGGTGTAGTGGTGGATAGCGATATGTTTGTTAAACCCAGTTTCACTGAACGTTTAGTAAAGTGAGGCGAGGCTACTCCTGCTAGCATGGCCTAGAAATTCGTATAAATACACTATATGGACATACCTGTTTTGGCCAAACCTATTAATTATTGAAATCAGCTGTTTAAATCAGGCTCCTTATCCCCAGTGAAGAGCAATCTTAATGCTCCAGCATATGGACAATGCTTTTCCAACATGACTGAGCTCCAGTGCACAAAGCAAGGACTATAAAGACACGAGTTCGATGAGTTCGGTACGAAAGAACTTGACTGGCCCTAACACAGAGCCCTGACGTCAACCCTTCAGGATGAACTGATACAAAGCTTGTGAGCCAGACCATCTCGTCTAAACATCAGTGTCTGACCTCATAAATGCTCAACAGAATAAATGGGCACAAATTCTTACAAAAACACTCCAGAATCCTGTGGAGAGCCTTCCAAGAAGAGTGGAAGCTGTTATAGGTGCAAAAGGAGACCAACTGCATATTGAAGTATGTGTATTTGGATACTATGTCATTGCAGGTTTGGGCGAATATTTTTGTCCACATAGTGTATGATGGATTTAAAATGAGATTCCCAAAATCCAGCTGGGAGAATATATAATAATAGCACATACAGTAATGAATCGCCAATAGCGAATGAAAATATCCTGATTATATCATATAGTATAGTTGTACAGTACAATATTATACCATTATACTATAACAGCCCATTTTAACTTAAAAAAAAATTTTAATATGAGATTTTTTCATCAATTTTTAGACTACTTTGAATTCATGTTTTAAATGTCCTTATCCTGTTGCTGCAACTAGCTCAAACTTGCACAAAGTATAAATCTATACAAATATTGTTATGAATCTTGTGTTTCACTTGCTATAACCCTTATTATTGAAAATATCCAGTATCTTTATGATTTTTCCACTTTATGCACCGTGTCAACAGACATACATGCTTTGGAAACCACGATGATGTAGCTTGAATGTTGGAAGGGCTGGGAAGATAGCGGTTGCTGCAGAGTGACCTTTGACCTTATATTCAAGAACATCCTGAAAACAAAATAAATAAACGGCTGCACGCCGATCCCCCTTTCCCTCTATTCTTCGCTTCTCCCTTTTACACACACTGGTTACGCTGTAACAAAGGATTAGAGAAAGATCAAAGATGATAGTATGACCTTGGCATGGAAGCCCTGAAAGTGTGCGTGTGTGTGTGTGTGTGTGTGTGTGTGTGTGTGTGTGTGTGTGTGTGTGTGTGTGTGTGTGTGTGTGTGTGTGTGTGTGTGAACAGAGATAAGGCTGTTAGATCGCTACTCAGTGAAGTATACCATGTGGCAAGAGATACCAAGGCATGTGACCTGCAAAGATACACACTGTTTATTTGTATGTTGAGGTGTGTGTGTGTGTGTGTGTGTGTGTGTGTGTGTGTGTGTGTGTGTGTGTGTGTGTGTGTGTGTGTGTGTGTGTGTGTGTGTGTTCCGTTCTCAGGTCCACAGAGTTGAAAGAGTAGGTGTTAGATTACAAAAAAGGAGTGCTTGATGAGCCGCCTGTGTTATCTGGACTTGGGTGCTGATCAGCAGGACTCTCCAGAGTGGTGGAGCGGTGGACTAATAGCACCGCTCCAGGGCTTTCTTCCTTTGCTTTTTCTGATTTATCTAATATGGGTTTCCCCCAACACACACACATGCACATCTTTACTTAAAAGCTAAGTACATAGATTAGAGACTGGCTTAGAAACCTCCACCTCTACCGTGTCTCTCCATTTTTATTTAAATAAAGAAAAAAGAAAGGGAGATTCCATTGTCCTGTATTTCAGCACCTTATGATCAGTCATCAAGGAAAGTATTTAAACACACAAAGCACAGATTGTAAGAGCACAGTCTTGAATAAGCAGATGCTACTCTTTGAATGATCCTTACACACCGCTCAGGAACAGCTCAGAGAGGAGAGACGGAGGCGTGCAAGCTCAAAACCTTATGTTTATACGCAAAACCTGCGGAGCTAATTATGATGGATGGATCTGGTTAACTTTTTGTGAGATTGTGTTTCGAAATGAGTGAGGCTATCCGCTTTTCCAAACAGTGATTCAGTGAATTTGAATTTTATTTCAACATAAAATGTTTATCCTGCATTGAAATCTGTCTAGACATAAATAAATAAATAAATAAATAAATAAATAAGCGAAAAGTTTTGAAGGTTACTCTATCAGGGCGGCCTGATCGTCTGGATCCAAAGGACAATGAGTTATTTAAAAAAGCAGAATTAGCAGCCTTTATTAATATGCTGAGTACAAGTGAGAATTCTTCAGTTTTAGGAAAAATAATATAAGTAGAACATCTTAAAATGAAGTTCATGATATGAAAAACCTGTCACAAGGTGCATGCTTACAATTGTAAAGACTAGTTGACCTACAATGACAAGGACAACTTTGACAGCTCTGTCATGTTTGTAATGTTATCAGATTCATTAATAGATGCTTATGTGAGTAATCAAGTGAAAAATTGGGCACAGCTTCCAATCCAATGTTTTGTTTGGTGGGTTTTTTTTCCTACATTCTAGAACAATACTGGAGATTTCATTCCTTCATTTATCTATTGGAACGCTTTATCCAATATTCAGGGACACGGATGGCCTGGAGCCTATCCCAGGAGACTGAGGGCACAAGGAGGGGTACACCCTGGACAAGGTACTAATCCATTACTGAAATATAGTACACCCATTCATTGACACACTACAGGCAATTTGGGAACTCCAATTGTAGGAGAAAACCGAAGTACCCGGAGGAAACCCACCAAGCACGGGGAGAACATGCAAACTCCATGCACACACAGGAGGTGCGAAGCCACAGTGCTAACCACTGGGGATTTCAAAACTATGAAATAACACATTATGGAATTAACAACAACAGTCAGGAACAGTTCATGTTGTCAGTATTGTCAAGCGCAAAACTTACAAAGTTCATTTAGAGTCGCCAGCTTCAGAAATCACCAGAAGTTGCAGATACATCTCAATATCAACTGTTCAAAGGAGATTATTGCATATTCTGGATGCCTTGTTTTACAGTGTAGAAAAAATCAGGAAATTTAAATTTAGAATTTAAATCAGGAAAACCAGTGGATTTTAAAGGTGTGTTTAAACTTTTGACTGGTACTGATATATAAAGTATAATGCACTCTGGGTGTAGTGGTAGTGAATGGTGAATGGTGGTTGGATTGATTTGCAGGAAATGCAACAAGAGCAAGAAGCGTTGGACTGTGCGGTTAAACAGACTATTTACTCACGCCAGTGATCGATTATGGAATGGTTACTGACTCCCATCACTACTTACATGTTTCTGACATTACATGCAGACATAATTTCCTGCCTCTTGCTATTGCTTATTGCTTCCTGCTATTGTTTGATTCTGATTACTGACTTCAGATCGGCCCAAAGAAAAAAAAAGAAGTAAAGTTGTGTAATTTCTGGTTCTGATCCAATTTCCAGTTTTCATCTCGGATCTGAAAAAAATAAAAACGTTACATTTGCTACATGGAAAAAGTGTACGGATTAAATCTTTTTCCAGCTTTGGCTCTAATCATTTTATGTAAATTACTGAAAAATCTATGAAATCAAATAAAGACACTTCGATTTGGCTTTTCCAATGAAAGTAAAATTGTACAGCTGTATAGATGCGTAGTCGTATAGTCTCTAAGTCGATGTTACACCTAAAATGATGTTTTAAACTATTTTAACTATTAGGAAAAGTCATCTTTTATCCTAATAGTTAATTATTCATATAGATTCTATTAAACTGGCTTGATTAGAGCTTCTGATGAATAAAGGTAAAGCTGTTGACTATTTACAGGCTCATTAAGATTAAATAGTCTGAATAGCTGCTTTACATGCCGGGCATCACCACAAGTCCTACGTGCTAATGTATTTAAGGGCAGATACAAATAGTCCCACATCTCTTCAGCTGTTACTGACCGGCAGAAGATTCTCACGTTGACCTTAGACTTCACTCTGATCATTGGCCATGTAGGTTATACCAGACGACCTTCTGGCTCCCTGGAGCCATAACGTCCCGTGTCCACCTGCTCCGTTCCGTCTACACTGCATATCCTGTAATATGGTACCGTATAGAGGGTGTGTTGTTACCAAATAATAGTGAGGCGTTATAATTGGAATAGGATCCCAAATGTCTTTTAAGGCAAAACAAATATGTTTCTATTTATAGATGATCAGACAATTTTTATTTTTTTATTTTTTTGAGAAATATACATTTTTAAAAATCCTGCAATTTTCTTGGATAGTTTCTTGGAATTTTCTTTCCTCTCTGCATATAACAGCTGAGCCACACCGTAAAGCAGATCAACAAAAAGCCGCAGCCTAGGCTCATTGACTTCTTATTTACAGCATACAGGGAAAGACTTTGACTGCAAAAAAAAACTCCTTACTGATAACAATTTCACATTTTAATAAAACAATATCACACTTTAATAGAAAGATCTGACTTAGCCCCCGCAACTCCATATACAGGATAAAGCGGTATAGACGGTGAGTGAGTGAGTGAGTGAGTGAGTGGTCTTACTTAGCTCACTTATGCAGTTATCCAATTAGCCAATCATGTGGCATCAGCTCAGTGCATAACAACACACAGATACGGTTAAACAACTTCAAACATCAGAATGAAGAAAAACTTGGATGTTGATTTGACTATTTCAGAAACTACTGATCTCCCAAGATTACAAGAACAGAGAAGAATGACAAGCTGGCAGGAAGACTAGTTGGGCGATGGTGTTCAGAAGGTCAGACGTTCAAGCCCCAGCACTACCGAGCCTCCACTCTGCTTCGGTGTGCTGTACCATGACTTAACCCGTTCTCTGAAGCCTTCCTAACAAGCTGGGAGTTGTGAGAAGACAAGTTCTCTCGGCTGTAATGTATATATATAGCAAAATGAACAGCCTGCTTATAATCACTCTTTACAACCATGGTGAGCAGAAAAGCATCTCAGAACTCACAACATGCTGAACATTGTAGTGAATATGAGCAATGACAAGGGAAGCTCACATCAGATTCCACTTCTGTTAGGCAAGAAATGTGTTTGGCATTAGTTTCATCAAGGGTTGCATTCATTTTTGGCCATTATTGATGATGGCCAAGTAATATATGAAAATTATTCCTCTCTTTTCACAATCCTGGAATATGTCCATGAGCGAAAAAGAAAAGCTCCATTGATGTGGTAACCTGGTCATTCAGTACATTCTGGTCATCAGTCATCTTGCCACATAATGTTGCTGAGGCCAGACCTGACCAACTGAAGCAACCCCAGATCATAACACTGCCTCCAAGGCTTGTACAGTGGACACTACTGTATGTACGATTGTTTCATGTGCTTCCCTTCTTAACGACTTCTTTCCCTGACACACACATGCTCTGGAATTAGGTCAATAAAACAACATGTCCTTTTGTTCCATTGCTTTTGGCCACACAGCTGTTTAGCCCCAATCCTGTGAGTGTGTAAATGCTCTTTCTTTCACTACTAACATAGCTCCGATTTCCGGAATCGGAATTTTTCTGATTCCACTTCACCGAGCATATTTTCCGACCACTTTTCTTCTGTGAAGGTGCTGGTCCAGCACTATCCTTCCAGGTTTCCAGAGTCATAGAAGCAAATGTCCTTCACTACACAAATGTATTTCTAGACCATGAACATTCATTTTAAAATCACAGCAAGCGCAATGCAAACGACATTTTAAAAGATGGTAATTGTTTTTTTAATTAACCCTTATCTAGAAACAACAAAGCTTTGCTTTTCAAGCCTCTCGCGCTCTCTCGCTCTAGCTGTTGGGCAAGTGGTTAATCACAGGGTCATTATGGACTCAGATTAGGTGTGTGGACTTAGCCATTCCTAATTAAGTATTTTACAAAAAGCTCTCTTAATCCCACCGCCAAACCAGGTCGGAGAGAGGTGGACAAGTACCCCTTCCCCCGTCTCGCCAAGCCCAAACAAGTTTCTAACATTCAAGCGTATGTATAGTCATTAATTAATGAAACAACCACTTTCAGAATCTTATTGCGAAACTGCAAGCAGCAATCTTAGTCATTCGCTGCTTTTTTTTTTTTCAAAAACACAGATATGTTCGAGTTTTTTAAACGCTTCCCAAGTTGCACTATTTTTACTATGTGTAGCTGCCTTGGAAAACACTTTACCTAGTAAAACATTTTTGAATACATTAGGTTGTGAAATCTGAACTGAATTATACATCTCATTTATGTGCATCTATCGCATTTATTAATTCGACGTAGCATTTTAAACTTATATCCCATAAGCATTTTTTTTTTTTATACCTCATTTAATAATAATTTAAAAAAAAACACACAAGAAATGTAACCTCAAAAGCTGCGTCTATCTCTATAACATGTTTATTTATAGCATATACATTTTTTTTTTGCAGGTGTATTTTCTGAACCGTATCTTTTTCTAACTTAACAGTGTGCACTTTTCAGAAAATTCAGAAAGTTCATTAAACTACATTTACTACACTGTTTCAGAATCGTTTTTCCCTAATCAAAACCTGCATGTGACCATTTGCGCTGTGCTTAGTGTGAGTGGTGCTACGTACATCATCAAGGCATGGTATTTAAAAATCATAAGCTCATTGTACATGTTTATAAACCCAGCATGTATTTAAGTCTTCAAAGTTTAGTAAAAACCCACAATAAGTCTAATCTCATCTGAAAGCTATAAAGGAAGGATGACTCAATCTGTGGCTGTTTAAAGATGAGCAAAAGCAAGTTTAATGAGGAAATATTAGTACTTAGTGTTTGTGGTGACACAGAGGCTTAGTGGTTAGTTCTGGCACCTCCAGGATTGGGATTCGCCTCTGGTGTGCATGTTTTTTTTCTGTACTTCCTGGGTTTCCTCTGCGCACTGACACACAATGCAGCCTGGATTCCAAATTCCAAAGGGTTGGCCTTTCATCCAGTGAGGTCCGCTGTTATCCTACACAGCAAAAAATCATGGATGAAAGAACGGATGAATTACTAATGGATGTTGAATCGTACAATCAGTTAGATGGTCCATTGTAATTCATTGTGATTCATGTCTTGTCTAGTTGAGCTGTTGCACTTTGTGCCACCCCTAGGGAAAGAATATTAAATAAAATAATTAAATTTTAAACAATCAGATATATCATCATATTTGTCTAGAGAACTCAGCGCCGCAGGGACATCTGACCTACGTTCAGGGAGGATCTTTATAGCTAGGCTGTGCATGCATAAACACGCTGATGGTGATTGCCATATGGATCAGCACAGTTGAATCTATGTCGGTGTCCGGGAAGGGATGTTGACTGTACCATCTGCATCTCAAAATGGCCACTTCCTGCAAATACTCCTACACGTACATGTAGACGCACAAAGACAAACACACTTGTAACTCTTACCATAAGTTTGTATATACAGTACTATACATCCTCTCGCCTACATGTGCCTACCAGTGTGCATACATTAACAAATGCATCGGTATAATCATTGTGTATGCATGTGTGTGTTTCTCACACCACATCTGCTTTAATAAATGATATATGTATATATATTTATGGGATTAGCATTGTGGCCTCACAACCTCCAGGGTTGAGAGTTCGAGTCTCGTCTCCAGTCTGTGTGTGTGTAGTTTGTATGTTTCCTTTGTGTCTGGTGGGTTTCCTAGATTAGACTACTTGGTGTTGCCAAATTGCCCTTAGTGTGTGTGTGTGTGGGTGTGTGTGTGTGTGTGTGTGTGTGTGTATGTGTGTGTGTGTGTGTGTGTGTGTGTGTGTGTGTGTGTGTGTGTGTGTGTGTGTGTGTGTGTGTGTGTGTGTGTGTGTGTGTGTGTGTGTGTGTGTGTGCCCTGCAAAGGTGTACAATGCCTGTGCCCATATATACACTTTTATATATATATATATACACCAATCAGATTCAAGGATTGAAGAAGAGACTAAGAAAGAAAGAGAGACTAAGAAAGTCTATATTGTACACCTTTGCAGGACACACACACACACACACACACACGCACACACACACACACACACACACACACGCACACACACACACACGCACACACACACACACACACACACACACACACACACACGCACACACACACACACACACACACTCAGGCTCGAAGTGATGAATCCACGTCTCATCACCAGTAATGATTCTCTTTAGGAAACTTTCACCTTCCTTAGAATATCAGTCCAAATATTGTCTGCAGATATCCAAGCACTTCTGTTTATGCTCTCTTCGTTCATGCAAATCACAAGTGGAGCATCCATTTTTTCTCGCACCGCAGTTATAAATGAACTGATGCAATATACCCGGAGTGTGGATAATAATTTTTGCCTATACATAAAGATATATACACTACCTGGCATATTTTTAAAAAAAGGTTTCGTGCACTAATATGTCTTCCCAACACCTTTAGGTTTGATTACAAAACAAAATGTGGTGGCCAGTTCATGTGTGAAAAGGTTTCCTCCTGCTCCCAGATCCAGTCTGTATTATTATTGATATTATTATGTGTCACATTTACAGTACATTCCTATGTATTTGCTATTACGGTAGACGTATTTTAATACAGAGTAACATATTAGAAATAGCAATTCAATTCAATTTGTATAGCTCTTTTAATGAAGGTCATTTCACAAAACAGCTTTACAGAATCAAAAGAAAATGATGGAATTTGTAAATTGAGAAACGTGAGAAAATGTTTATGTATCAAAATGATCAGATTGTCACTAATGAGCCAGCCGAGGGCGACGGTGGAGAGGAAAAGCTCACTGAGACGGCAATAGGAAGAAACCTTAAGAGGAACCGGTCTCAACAGGGAACCCATCCTCATTTGGGTGATATCGAATAGCAGGGATTGATCTGCAGTCACACTGTGTGTCAGGAGGCTGTAAGTAAATCAGTCCTGACCAAAATCAGTTATTAATTATAAGACATATACCAAAATATGAAATCATTAAAATGATTTGTAGAGTCTTGATTTAAAGCTTTGCATGACACGTTTAAGTAGACAACACGCAAACCCCCCCTGTGCATGTTCATGACCTGCTTTTTCTCTCATCAGTGATCACTGAAAGAGCGACGATGCTGCACTGAACAGTTGGTTAAAAAGCAGCTGTCTCATGAACAATATAAAATATCTGAGCTTTTTTTGTGGTTTGCCTTCGCTAAAAAAGCTTCGGGAAACACGGACACACATAAACTTGAGGTTTTAACTAAACTAAAACATCAGATTCACTTGGCTCTTACTCATCACCTCATTATCGTAATGCACGTCATACACACACACATACACACACACACATATACATGCACACTCAGTAGCCACAACTTCTCGCCGGATATCACACCACATTAATGAAAGGTATGGGTTCACATACTGTAACCATATGTGCGTGTGTGTGTGTGTGTGTTTGTGTGCGTGTGTGTGCGTGTGTGTGTGTGTCTCCTCTGTTTCCTGCTCAGATCAGAAGCCCGACCTCGTTCTGTCCGCGCTTCATCAGAGCGAGCGTGTGGAGAAAGCCTCAGAGCTGAATGTTGTGGTTGTGCTGAGTTGATGCTGTCAGTGTTGTATACTCAGGACAAAGAACTGTGGATTTGTAATCTCGAAAAACTCCTGGACGATCTGGACGGCTAATCGACGTTCTTCAAACAAACAGAATGAGAGCACACACTCAAACATACATGGGTAGTACGCACTGTATACATTTCTAAATCTGTGTGTCCCTAGGTCTGTACGTGTGGCATGAGGTGTGGACGATGAGGATACTGGAAGTGCCGGAGTCACAGGAGATCAGTTGCATTGTGGGAGTTCTATAAGTAACCCTGGGCTTTATCTAGCAGCTGTTCCTTATAGATCTGGCCCGGCTCCTGAAACACACCCCGCCTTCTCATCTCTCCCCAGGCCACGAAACTGATCTGCCACCCTGGGCCCAGTGCCATTAACACACACACACACACACACACACACACACACACACACACACACACACACACACACACACACACACACACACACACACAGAGAGAGGCAGCGTGCAACCCACATTGCATTCCACGAGACAAATGTTTAACTTTAATCCCATAATAAGACTCTCAGCTGTCCAAGAAAAGAAATAGGACTTTCCTCTGCCAGATTCCTCTCTTCTCTCTTCCTACCTTTTTTTTCATCTTTCTCTCTTTATTTTTGATTATATAGATTATATAGGAAAAGACCGCATTAGCTCATCTATTTAGCCACTGTATCCCCCCCCCGGCCCCCCCGGCCCTCCACCCTCCCCGTCTTCTCTCTCCTGAGCTAGCACACAGGACAGGGCTGCCACAGTACCAGCTGTTTGAGACCACACACACGCACACATTCACACACACACTTATATTCTGTTATATTCTGCACACTTATATAAACACACTGCCTATTTAGGATGTTTTTTCTCCATTTTTGACAAAAAAATAATTTGCAGAGCAGCATAGAGCTCAATAGGACAAACATGTGTGTGTGTGTGTGTGTGTGTGTGTGTGTGTGTGTGTGTGTGTGTGTGTGTGCGTGTGTGTGTGTGTGTGTGTGCGTGCGTGTGTGTGTGTGTTTGCGGGTTAAAGGGGGAAGACAGATCGAGTATGCGCATGTTAACATATTAACTCCAGAGCAAATAGTTTAAGTGTCTCGAATAAAATCTTTCAATATCTAAAGTGATTTCTTCGGGTCAATACGGATGTCAGCACTCAAACACTTTGCTTTATTTATTTATTTTTTTTTTTAAGCATGTCCTGCCATTACTGGATACGTCACTCGTTACATGAAGACAGAATTGTAAGAAAGTAAAACATTAAGTGCAGTAATAGAAATCTGTCCTACCTGTCACATGCTGGAACAATGTCTGTTGTCTAATGCACACTTTCCGACCAATCAGATTCAAGGATTGAAGAAGAGACTAAGAAAGAAAGAGAGACTAAGAAAGTCTATATATATATATATATATATATATATATATATATATAGACTTTCTTAATGATTCACCAGAGAATCATTACTGGTGATGAAACTTGGATTCATCACTACGAGCCTGAGAGTAAACAGCAGAGGATGGAACGGAGACATCCTCAATCACAGACTGAGAAAAAGTTAAAAAGTCGACCATCAGCTGGAAAAATTGATGCTTACAGTTTTCCGGGGTTGTTAAGAGCCGGTATTGGAACATTATCAGGAAAAAGGTTCAACAATCAACAGTGCGCGTTACAGTGAGACGCTTATTGGGGTTAGGGTTAGGGTTAGGTTTAACCCTAACCCTGCTATACGATGCACCTGTTTGGTTTCCTGAAAGCAGCCCTGTGAGGACAAAGACTCACTTCTGATGAAGAAATGAAGACAGCAGTGCATTCGTGTATCGCAGCTCAGCCTCAAACAATTTTAATGAGGGAATACGAAAGCTTGTTGAGCGATGTGTATTGGCAAACTGTATTAAAACAGCAAGGAGATTATGTCAAAAAATTATGTATTTGTCTTTTCTAAAAGTTAATTCAAATAAATTAATCCATGAGTGTGGATATGTTTTAACTCACCCTCGTATATATACCAGTATACATCTTCTGTATACATGTAAACACAATGACTCGGCATTCTCACACACACGGTGTGTATTATGAAGCATCATGGTCATGTGAGTACAGTAAGACTTAACTAGGCTTAAATTTTCATTTATTGAGCAAGGTGGTGTGTGTGTGTGTGTGTGTGTGTGTGTGTGTGTGTGTGTGTGTGTGTGTTAGTGCAGATCAGTAATTGATGTCCTTTTCAGTTCATGCTTTTGTTCTGCACAATTGTCTCGAGCCCTAATTTTTTGTCTCCCCTGCATATTCTGCTGATTAGCATAACGCCGCTCTGTTGTGTAGCTGTCACGGCTGCTGGAGTGATTGAGTTCGCGGCTTGGCTGTGGTGAGTTTTAGATTTAGCGTAAGCAGATTAGCATAACTGCATTCGTCATTTTTATCTCTCAGAATCCTTTTATAATTAGATAATCCTTTACTACTGGAGCCTAAGGAATGTAACATGACAGAGCATGCTGGTGTCAGAAAATACTTAACTTAGGTCGTATCTAGGGGTTTTATTCCTTTTTTACCACACCACCTTGCCCGGTTTTATTAGTTTATTAGTTGATGTATGGCATGTTGTGCTTTTTGTGATTTTTTGTTGTTGTTGTTGTTGTTGTTGTTTGTTTATACTTTTAGCGTGGCTTAGCGGTTAGCTCTGTCGCCTTTCACCTCCAGGTTCTACAGTAGGTTTGATTAGGGTGTGTGTGTGCATGCGGTTATCATCTTCTCCCCGCACTTGGTGGGTTTCCTCTGGGTACTCCAGTCTCTTCCCACAATCCAAAAACATGCAGATTAGGCTAATTGCCCATAGTGTTTGTATGTGTGTGTGTCCAGGGAGTAGCCCACATCGTGTCCTGGTACATAAGTCACCTGGGATAGGCTCCAGCCCCCAGGTACAGACCCTGCATACAGGATAAAGCGGTATAGTGAGTGTGAGTAAAACTATCATGTTAATTCAAAGCTAAAAAAAAAAAAAAAGTATGTTTTCATAGTAATTATCATTATAGCAATCAATCTGCAGACTCATTTCATTCATTTCAAATAAATGTCTTTGATGTATTAATAGTTACATGTTTCATAAACTCTAACCGGCTAAAAAAAATTTAAATGTTGTAACATCACCTTTAGATCCCCTTTACATCACGGCTCATGTGTGAAAATGATTCTTTCACAGTTCGAATCCTGGAACATGCCTGAGCATCAGGGAAGGAAAAACTCCACAGATGTGATAATCTGGTCTTTCAGTACATTCAGTACATCTTATTGCCACATTACGTTGCTGAGTCTCGACCTGAGCAACTGAAGCAACCCCAGATCATAAGGCTGCCCACAGAGGCTTGTACAGTGCGCACTATGTACACACGTGGACATAATTGTTGGTACCCTTCGGGCAATGAAAGAAAAACTCACAATGGTCACATAAATAACTTTAATTTGACAAAAGTAATAATTAAAAAAAATTCTATGAATGTTAACCAATGAAAGTCAGACATTGCTTTTCAACCATGCTTCAACAGAATTATTTAAAAAAATTAACTCATGGAACAGGCCTGGACAAAAATGATGGTACCCCTAGAAAATACTGAAAATAATGTGACCAAAGGGACATGTTAATTCAAGGTGTGTCCACTAATTAGCATCACAGGTGTCTACAGTCTTGTAATCAGTCAGTGGGCCTATATATAGGGCTCCAGGTAGTCACTGTGTTGTTTGGTGACATGGTATGTACCACACTCAACATGGACCAGAGGAAGCGAAGGAAAGAGTTGTCTCAGGAGATTCGAAAGAAAATT
The DNA here is from genome assembly GCA_030347435.1 of Clarias fuscus. Lineage (NCBI taxonomy): Eukaryota > Metazoa > Chordata > Actinopteri > Siluriformes > Clariidae > Clarias > Clarias fuscus. Next base: position 12,240,833 of record CM059204.1, on the reverse strand, counting down.
ATACACAAGCATGTTAAAGATAAAGGCTATAAGACCATTTCCAAGCAGCTAGATGTTCCTGTGACTACAGTTGCACATATTATTCAGAAATTTAAGATCAATGGGACTGTAGCCAACCTCCCTGGACGTGGCCGCAGGAGGAAAATTGATGACAAATCAAAGAGACGGATAATCCGAATGATAACAAAAGAGCCCAGAAAGATTCTAAAGAGATCCAAGGTGAACATCATGCTCAAGGAACATCTGTGTCAGATTGCACCATCCGTCGTTGTTTGAGCCAAAGTGGACTACATGGGAGACGACCAAGGAGGACACCATTGTTGAAAACAAATCATAAAAAAGCCAGACTGGAATATGCCAAACCACATGTTGACAAGCCACAAAGCTTCTGGGAGAATGTCCTATGGACAGATGAGACAAAAATGGAACTGGAAAAAATGGAAAATGGAAAAAAGGCACATCAGCTCTATGTTCACAGATGGAAAAATGAAGCATATCAAGAAAAGAACACTGTCCCTACTGTGAAACATGGAGGAGGCTCTGTTATGTTCTGGGGCTGCTTTGCTGCATCTTGCACAGGGTGTCTTGAATCTGTGCAGGGTACAATGAAATCTCAAGACTATCAAGGGATTCTAGAGAGAAATGTGCTGGCCAGTGTCAGAAAGCTGGGTCTCAGTCGCAGGTCATGGGTCTTGCAACAGGACAATGACCCAAAACACACAGCTAAAAACACCCAAGAATGGCTAAGAGGAAAACATTGGACTATTCTAAAGTGGCCTTCTATGAGCCCTGACCTCAATCCTATTGAGCATCTTTGGAAGGAGCTGAAACATGCTGTCTGGAAAAGGCACCCTTCAAACCGGAAACAACTGGAGCAGCTTGCTCATGAGGAGTGGGCCAAAATACCTGCAGAGAGGTGCAGAAGTCTCATTGACAGTTACAGGAATCGTTTGATTGCAGTGATTGCCTCAAAAGGTTGTGCAACAAACTATTAAGTTAGGGGTACCATCATTTTTGTCCAGGCCTGTTCCATGAGTTTTTTTTTTTAATAATTCTGTTGAAGCATGGTTGAAAAGCAATGTCTGACTATCATTGGTTAACATTCATAGAATTCTTATTTATTATTACTTTTGTCAGATTAAAGTTATTTCTGTGACCATTGTGAGTTTTTCTTTCATTGACCGAAGGGTACCAACAATTTTGTACACGTGTATGATAGGTGCATCGCTTCATGTGCTTCTCTTCAAAATTGTGCCCAGTGTAAAAGTCTCTGGAGGCAGTGTTGTTACCTGCATTGCTTCAGTCGGTCAGGTCCGGCTCACATAGCAGCAGTTTATCCTCCATTCCTGGCCGAGTTCTAGTTCCATATAGTGTGTGTGTATGGAAATGCCCTCACTTTCTCTATCCGTTGTTCTTTTATGATACAAATATGTGCTGATTTTTTAAAGACTCGGTTACTTATGTTTTTTTTATTTTATTATTATTATTATCATCATTATTACTTTCATTTTCTTGTGCTTTTTATTTTCTGTTAAAAGGAATGCATCTTTTTTTTTTTGAGATCACAGAATCACATCCGTTGAACAAATAAAGCATTCCAGTGTACAACTCTATGATGCGTCTCTATGCAAGGAGTAAAAGACATTAAAGCATGGTGTTACATGGTGGAAAATAATCAGCGATGGGATAGGGTTGCATGGTCAAACATGAAACAGGTTAAATATTAACATCCTGAAGTTGATTATTATTCCTCATACCCCCATGTCTATCCCCAAAGTGATCTCTTATGTTATAGAGCATATAACCATTCATTCTCTCAGCAGCTTGTCTTTTTTCACCCCGTTCTTAAAGATAAGATGCATCTTTCCAGGCTACCGAGAAGTGACAAAGCCGTCTTTTCTGAAGATTTCTTCCCATATAAGAAAAGTTGCAGCTTTATCTCTGACTGCTGGAAACCACGGACACTGGAGACACCTGTCACGAATTTTGCATAAACATCACCATATTATTATGAATAATAATAATAATAATAATAATAATAATAATAATAATAATAATAATAACACATTTGAGACCTGTTACTGTTTATCATGAACTACTTCCTGAGCTGAGAGAGATAGCTGTCAATATGGAATGCTTAATTGTTTTATTAAAAAATGCAACACTTTGGGGTTATACATAAAGATACACAGGTGTGTGTGTGTGTGTGTGTGTGTGGTAGGGGGTTAATGACTTCAGTGGCACACATGAGGGTAAGGGTTAACTCTGGCGACCCGGACGCAGCATGTCTGTGCTTTATGGCGTCTGGCCCTTAAAGTCACTTGTAAACCTTAATGGCCCTTCGCTGCCCCTTTTTTTCTGCCTCATTTACACAATGTGTCTAATCAGGATCATGCTTAAATATTAACTTGCGGCGATTGCAAGCAAGAAAAGATGAAACACGGTCAAGGCGAATGCAGAAAGGGCTGTGAGGACTGGGTGAAAAGCTGCACATAGGGCTGACCTCTACAGAGCTGATGTGGTTAGAGAGAGAGAGAGAGAGAGAGAGAGAGAGAGTGAGGTCCTCCTTAAGTGGCTGGAAATGAATTATTCGTTAATGACTTCAGAGGTTTGTGGGAATCACAGCATCATCAAAAGCATCGTTTACTGGATAGCTGGAGCTGACGTCAGAACCTGGCGAAGTCAGGGGATTCATAAAAAGATTTAGGTTAGAAGCTCTCTTATTATGAAGGAAGTTCAAGTCTCATGAATGAAGGCGTAAAACTGATTGCCATTTACAGAAGACTTCAAGCACAGTAAAGTAATGAGACTGTTTGATGAATGACGATCCCGGCTGAGGTGGTTCAGAGCCCACTGCAGTTTCCTGTGAACATTCAGCGAATGGCCTTGAAAATCGATGGATAACTGTACACAAGATCATTTACCAACACCACTTGCACATTACAGGACCTCGGCTGGGAGTTATTGCTTCGACCCACATACTGTCCTGATGTCACTCCAGTATCCAATGACACTAACCCTCCAATATCCCATGCCTCAAGACGTATCTGTTTCTTCAATACTTTCCCACCACACTGTATGCCCCCCTCCCCCCCGCCACTCCCCCTACCCCGCCCAAAAATAAATAAATAAACTGTGTTTGACTGATGGCGGGCACTTAGTTAGTAACCTAGTAACCCAGTATACACACGTGGACAAAATTGTTGGTACCCTTCGGTCAATGAAAGAAAAACTCACAATGGTCACAAAATAACTTTAATCTGACATAAGTCATAATAAATAAGAATTCTATGAATGTTAACCAATGAAAGTCAGACATTGCTTTTCAACCATGCTTCAACGGAATTATAAAAAAAAATGAACTCATGGGTTAGGGTTAGGGTTAAAAAACCCTAGGGTAACCCTAGGGTTTTTAGCTGTGTGTTTTGGGTCATTGTCCTGTTGCAAGACCCATGACCTGCGACTGAGACCCAGCTTTCTGACACTGGCCAGCACATTTCTCCCTAGAATCCCTTGATAGTCTTGAGATTTCATTGTACCCTGCACAGATTCAAGACACCCTGTGCCAGATGCAGCAAAGCAGCCCCAGAACATAACAGAGCCTCCTCCATGTTTCACAGTAGGGACAGTGTTCTTTTCTTCATATGCTTCATTTTTCCATCTGTGAACATAGAGCTGATGTGTCTTGGCAAAAAGTTCAATTTTTGTCTCATCTGTCCATATGACATTCTCCCAGAAGCTTTGTGGCTTGTCAACATGTAGTTTGGCATATTCCAGTCTGGCTTTTTTATTATTTGTTTATGTTTTTTTTTAAATTATTACTTTTGTCAGATTAAAGTTATTTCTGTGACCATTGTGAGTTTTTCTTTCATTGACCGAAGGGTACCAACAATTTTGTCCACGTGTGTAACATCCAATGACGGAAACTTCAAAGCACTTTTTGTATGTCGCTCTGGATAAGAGCGTCTAAATGTAAATGTAAATATCCACATTTTTGGGCCATTAAAGGAGTTCCTGGGAGGCCAGCGTTTCAGACATAAAGCCGTGCTCCGATACTCCGGTATAAAAGCACTAGTGAAACACTGGGAAAGGTGCATTAGTGTATCAGGGGTTTATATAGAGAAATAAAGGGAGTTTACACTCTCATAACTGTATTCTGCGTAATCAAAAGTCCCGGTTTGACTTGAACACCCTTTGTATATACACTGCCCTTTCTTGTGCAGAGCTAACATGTGTTATATTATCTCACACATATATACACACCCACACTGTTGAGACATTAAGAGATAAAACATGGATTTGGTCCACACACACACACACACACACACACACACACACACACACACACACACACACACACACACACACACACACAGACACACACACACACAGAAGTAGAGTGTGTGGGACAGCTTTAGCGCTGACCTGACGACTGAACACAGCTGACACGCAGCGCAGCAACACCAGTGACGTGGTTACAGAACGGAACCTTCAGTGAGGCCCTGAGACAAAGCTGCATTATTCAAAAACCCCATTCCCCTTACACACACACACACACACACACACACACACACACACACATACACACACACAGCATTATTTGAGCACCAGCTGTTGTTCGAGACAGCTGGATTGATGTTCTCCACTGAAGCGAAATCGCTCACAGAACATCTTGCAGTGCGTTCCTGCTCCGTCTTCAGCCCCGAGCGTCTTGCCCTCGCACCTTTACCTCTCCGACTATCTCTGCTCTTTGTCTGAGGCAGTCTGGCTGTTTCGGCTGGTGAGACAGGAGGGAGTGAGCGTGGCTCCGGGCTATAACGCAGACCCCTGCTGCCCCCATGAGGCAGACAGGAACACTGAAGAAAGCGAGGGAGATGATGAAATCCAAAGCATTCTTTCAGAAACCTCTCAGTGAGATCATCCATCACTTTCTATACATCCTGCACGGAGCGCGCAGGGAGAGGAGGGGGGGGGGGGGGTTGGGAAGAGGAGAGGAGAGGAAGAAAGAAAAAGGAGAGAGGGAGAGAGCAGACGGTTTTATAAGGACACATGGAGATGCGGTCTATATGGAACATTCCTCAGTCCTCCATGTTTACATTAGCAGCCTTTCCCTATTGCAGAAAATGATGAATAGGTTGCGAATCCCACCCTTAGCACTGAGCCCTTTCCCTGAGAGCAGCACCAGAACAAAGGCACTTGTCTGCTTTTTAAAAAATGCAACATGACATCTTTGCAAAAAAAAAAAAAAAAATCTTGATAAAAATCATTCCAGTGCATGGAAACAAAACATAAACCAACAGCCAACAGCGCTGTTCACGTAGACTTTAATTGCACCTTGTCATCATGACATATTTCTGGCCTTTAGCAAGATTCGAAATGTGTTCACCTTATTAAACGATAATGCATTAATGTTTCTTAAATGTCGTGCGTGATTGTCTTTAATGCATCTGTTAAATTAATGAGGAACTTGTTAGGATACAGTAATAAGACTTTTTCATTGCAGAGTGGCTAAAATAAAGGTGTGCTTGGGAACAAAAGGAAGCTCACTTATGCATCACATACGTCTGGACGTGAAAGAAGGAGGAGGACGACCCAAACTCAAAGCCCTCCCTCTGATCTTAATATGGGGTAACAGTAATATACAGTATATACACTTCTCTCTCTCTCTCTATTTCTCTCTCACACACACACACACATCTTCACGCGCACCACATATCACACGCCGCAGTCATGACTCCGACCTTGAAGCAGAAGGTAAAGGGTTCACTAAGTTCACAAGACTGCATCGGCATGTTAGAGCGTAACCAAAATACCGGCAGACAGACTGTTTCCGACGTATCTGATATCAAAGAGGGGAGAGCATCATCATTAGTCATGTGACATGCCATGTTTATGTTGAGGCCACTCTAGTTCCACGGCAGGTAAAGCATTTCCCGTAGCATTCGCTCGACCGCCTCACCTCATTCAGGTGCGTGAGCCATTAAAGCCTTCAGAGAAAAATCCAAAACGCTCTGCTTTGTCACACAGCCTTGTTTGAAGCCTTTGTGCGCATAGAAATGTTGCAGATTTTTAAATTGAATGGGCAGCGACGAGTGGGCAGATTGGCGGGAGGGCGGCTCGAGCATGTCAGAAGGGGTTGTAGAAGAATGGTGGGGTGCAGAATGGGGGCAACGGCTCTGGCTGGGTGGCAGATGGATGATGTGAGTTGATGAGCTGGCTAAGCCAAGCATAATTCCACAAGAAGCTGTGCTTCACGGATAATTATACGTAACTCTATAAGTATACCTGAAAGCGCAGGACGGGCGACTCGGAGGCTGTAACGTGTTCCTCTCTGGCTGTGCCCGAGTTCACCATTGTCACTTCTCATTTCACTCCCTCTCGCTGCTTAATGAGCCTCAGTGGCGTTTGTTAGGGGCCCCGGGGTCGCCCCCGGCCGGCACGACCTCACACACAGCGCTCGGCTCGGGCTATGGTTCAGCACTATAGGTGGGTACGGTGGGTCCGCCTACATGCTGAAAATTCCCAGAAACCGGGAGGCCCCCAAGATTCACCCAACCAACACCCCCCCCCCCCCCTCCCCCCCCCCAAACACACACACACACACACACACACACACACCTCCAGGGTATATGCAGTGGATGGGGACAGGGGGAACGTATTCTCAGAAGCCATCAGATCTCAATGTGCTGAAGCAAAATCCTTTACAAAAAGAGTGAAGCCTTCTTTCTTTTTTTTTTTTCTTCTTTTTTTAAAATTGTTGAGTTTTTGTATTCTTGTGCCGTGGTATGCAGGCTTTTTTATTTTTCCTTCTATCCACTTTATCCATACTGAGATGGATCCAAAGGAGAGGAAATACACACACATACATATGCACACACACAGACACACTACACTGACAAAATATACATTCCTGCACTAAAAGCGAAGCAAGGAGCTTTTAAACGGATAAAAAAAAAACCCTCATCCTTTCATCGCATGAAAAATGTCGCATGACCCGCTTCAGCTTAACCGTGATGGTTGTAATTCAAGCATAATTTAATTATAACTATGTGTGTGTGTGGTGTATTGATCAGACATGTGCAACACACACATACATCTAGTGGGAACGAGTAGTAGAGACAATTTCATGCATTATGTGTGTGTGTGTGGGTGTGTGTGTGTGGGTGTGTGTGTGTGCGTGTGTGGGTGTGTGTGTGTGCGTGTGTGCGTGTGTGTGTGTGTGTGTATAGATGTATTATTTATAGTAGAGGTGAACAAGTGCATGCTGTCTGCAGGGAAAGAGACAGAAATTCAGACACACAGAGAAAAGAGAGAGAGAGGGCGGGGGAGGGTGGATGGAGTGTATTCTTACTGTAAGACATTTATTACATAAAATAATACAAGGCTTACATTATTAGACATATCAGCACAATTTTTGCATCAACACTGCCATGATTGCAGGCTGCACCAGTGTGGTGACATCACCTCCTCAGAATAGATCATGATCGGCGTACAGGGTATAGAGAGCGCGCGAAAGAGAGAAAGAGTGAGGGAACTAGTACGCGAGGGAGGGGTGAAGCAGACTCATACATTTCTAATCTCTAAAGCAAACACACACACACAAAAAAGAATACCTAGCTAGCGGCAAAGGCAGAGAGCGGAGTTAAAGCTAAGCTTTGCAGCCTTCATGCTGTTCTAGGTCTCCGTCAGCCAATCAGCTCGTACGCGGGAACGCGGCTGTAGATTTTAATTGGCAGTTTTCTCCTCCCCTCGCTTAATGCGTTTTGTCTTTGTGCAGTCACAAGTAAGGCTTCATCTGCTTCAACACGCACGCACACGCACACGTGTAATGTGTCTCCCCTTCCACATAACAATACAGCTACTCATCTGCATATGAGAGGGCCAATCTGAATAAAAGTCCCATATGTAAAACAGGAGGAGGAGTGGGGGGGGGGGGGGGATTTGTTAAATCGATCCTAATTAGCACTGAGAGCTGTCGGCCAATCAAAGCCCTGCTCCTGGTCACTACGTCATGTTTTCAGAGAAGGCTTAAACGTGACGAGTATTTGTAAAGGAACCATTATAACACCATCAACTGACCGCAGTGCTTTGGAACACAGCCACGTCTCTGACTTTTATTGTACTGCTGTCTATAAGCTGAAATAAAGACAGCAGAATGTAGGGCAGACTGTCCAACAATAAAAAAAAATAAAAAAATTGTCCGGGCTGTATTATAGGAAAATATACATGGTAAAGTCCAAGTCCAGGAATTAAATCCTAAGAGCAAGTGCAAGGAACAAGTATAGTATGAGTGAGAAATATCCTTCTTTGATGTTGTTTTAAAGCCAAAGTCAAACAAAAAGTCTAAATCCAGAGAAATCAGTTTGATATATATATATATATATATATATATATATATATATATATATATATATATATATATATATATATATACACACATTTATAAATGTATAGGTGTATTAATCTTGTCCGTAATGAGCAAGGCATTGAAGACATGGAAAAACTCTAAATAAATCCCTTCTCGAACCCGTCTACAACAGTTAGTTCTAATCGTGTAACCTGATTGGACGAGAGCCATACCAGCACTGTGATGTTTAACTATATGTCTCGCTCATCATTACAGCTGTTCCAATAACTGCAATTGCACTAACTGTCGCTCGCTCCATGGGTAAAAATAGGTCAGTGCTGTCTGCAGTACTGAGGAGAGAGCAGCCACCTGCCAAAACCCACGTTCAAAAAACAGTCATGGAAGAACTTTCAGTAAGAAAACAAATCTGAAAACATTATGACATCTTAAACAATAATTTATATAATTAGTAATTGCTGCTTATAACAATAAGTTGTTGCAAAATTCCCTAAAATTCCCTATTTAACACAAGGCTGAATCCCAAATCCCTCTCTAACCCTTAATCAAGGGGACCACTTTGTGTGTGGGACAAGTGGATCATACACCCCTATCCAGTTACACTAGCCTTCCTTTTAATCCCGCTATTTGGGATTCAACCACTGGAACCTGGTGATATTCTAAAGCAGAATAAATGCTGCAAGAAAAATGTACAAAAATGTACAGTACATGGTTTATTCTCCTTTAATGATAATACTGAAGAATCTTCTTTTCTTATTATCTCGTTTTAATTAATTCAGTATTACAGAATTTAATTCAATTCCGAGCTTTACATATGAATGTACTTGTTTTGATACGTTATCTTTTCTAGCGGAGTTTTTCACACTCAACCATCAGCAGGTGGACATACACAGAGGATCAATAACTAAAACACTCTGACTGAATAGAACGAATGGATCTACTTGACACTGGAACCAGTCGACAGTACATATTTCTATGTGGACACGTGAAAGAGAGCAAATAACACTCTACTCTGCAGGTCAGATGTCTCAGAGATTGATGTTAGTAAAAGCATGTTAGCTCAACATAGGTTCAGAAGCTTATCTGGTAGCTGTGGTATCATTAGGGACGGCTTTACTATTGGGTGGAACTGGTACTGATAAAAGTTAACAAGATTTTTTTTTCTTTTTTTGCAAAAAAATTGGGGGGGGGGGGGGTAATTTATTAATAAATTTTTAAAAGAATTTATTGTATGTAAATAACTGTATTATATAAGAAATCCAGCATTTCAGAATGTGCTCTAATATGAAATTTAGAAGTAATTTTAGAACTTTGATGTTAATGGATCAAGTGATTTAAACATTTTTGTTTTGTTTTTTTGTTTTTTTGAGGGAAGCATTGAAAATTCATACTTTTTTTTTGAAGTAGCATTTACATTTCATTTCATCGCAGTGATATGGCCAGTGGGCTAGAGAGAGAGCGGTTGGTCCAGAATTTCAAATCATCTTCCCTAATGTAGGGTATAATTGAGGTTAAAAAGCTCTCATGGCTAGGAGGAAATATTGATACCTGAATATTTAATGTTGCCAATGTGGAGTAGGAGAGAGGGGAATTCTAAGCTGTAGAATCCAAAGCATCATCAGACAGTGTTGATTTGTTCCAGGTTGGAATCTTAGAGAATATATGGTTAATATGATCTTGAAAGTTTCCAATAATGAGTATGGGTCCCGTAGGCGTAATAATAATTCATATGCATGAAAAGGTACATTTTATACAGCAAACTGGTATCACGTATTCGCTAAATTGTATTTTATTTCCATATTGCTGTTGAAAGTGATGCAAAGAAAAACTGCCTGAGATGACATTAAGACGAAACCCTGAGAGGAACCAGACTCAACAGGGAACCCATCCTCATTTGCATGATTTCATGACCATATATTCAATTCAGTTTTATTCACTTTTAACTTTAATTGTCACCAAGGAGCTTTTATTTACCCTTTTATATATTACATAAGGTTTGGTGCAGTCCTTAAAAATGTTGGCGCCATTGGTAGAACTCTTAAAGAACTCTGCAACAAAGCATGAAAAGGTTTCAAACTACAACACCGATATGAAAATCCTTTCAAGGAACTTGTGTTCTAAAAGTGTAGAAAGTAAAATATTGAAATATAACACTCTTTTCCATTCAAGGTTGGATTTTGCACTCCGGATCAACATTTAAAAAGGACATATTATGTGATTATTATTTTGTGTGTGTGTGTGTGTTTCCAGAACTCTCAACCATGTTTTTTGAGATGGGTTACATGAACACAAACTGTGTTCTGAGTCTTTAAAGAAGGCATTGAAAAGGAAGAAATCAATCAGGCCCGTGCTCTGAGAGAGTGAATAGGGCACATTCTGTCAGAAAGGATGGCCCAAGCTTCACAAGGGGCCTATGAAACACATAGACAGAGAGAAAGCGAGAGAGAGAGAGAGAGAGAGAGAGAGAGAGAGAGAGAGAGAGACCACCCCTAAACTGGCATGGCTGCATTGGAATTTAGCATAACCACAAAAACTCAGGGGTCTCCCCTCAGGTGGATCCTAAAAACACAGAGAGTACACGGGGGAGTGCTGACCGGTGTGCTTTAAACAGGAACACGTTTCTAGGAAATCTCCAGCCTTGACTATTTTTCAATCTTTTGATCGCCGGAACATTTCCCAAACTCATATAAACCAGGTCTCAAAGGAAAGAGGAGTCTTAACCTTATTTATGCAGCTTAAATTCTAATTTCATGGAGCAAGATTGAGAGAGAGAGAGAGAGAGATGTATTCCTTTAACCTCACATTTCCCATAGAGAATGTTTGGTGCAGAAATTACCCGTTACCTCCAGAGTATTTTCAACTCCTCAAAAACCTTGTTTCTTCTGGGAGTGATTAGGGCAAAAAGCACTTCCCAGTTAAAGAACAACACAACTGCTGTCCATTGTGAATGTGAGATCTTTCTCAAGACTGCTGCCGCCACTCGCCCCATATATCAGCACTCCCCTTTTTTCCGCAGATGTGAAAGCATCACAGAGAAATTATTGTGAGTTCGGCCCTCAGATCTAATCTCGACCTGGCTCTGAACCCCATCTACTCTACCTAAGGGTTAGAGAGCGCTCCGGTCTGGTGTGCATGCGCCTCCATATGACAGTGCATGTGCGGTCAGACACATCAAACAGTCAAAATAACGACAGCAAGCTTCCTGTGTACTGACAGGTATTTCCTGTGCTCCTGTAATGAACACACACATGCACCTTGGAGGGATTTCACAGCGAATCCATACCCATAGTTTTAGGTTCCATCTGCATGTGTGTGTGTGTGTGTGTGTGTGTGTGTGTGTGTGTGTGTGTGCAGCCACCCGCCTCAACATGTGCTTCTGATAAGCAAATATAGATCAGAATTTCAAATAAAAGTAATGGTAAGCAGACCGAGTCGGTGCTGTGCTGTGCTGGTGGGGGAAAGATTCCTGAGCGCTGAGCTACAAGGAAGAGGAAGATTAAAAATATCCCGAGTAGATGGCGGGGATCCAGCGGTGGGAAACAGTAGAAGGACAAGGGGGCGGATAGGAGGGTACTAAAGGGGTGTCCCAGGCATTTAGGCTCCCTTTCCAACATCTCACAAGATTACCGGGCCTGGAAAACAGTAGCAGGTGCTACGGACAGCAAATCACAGTGACATTTCGAATGCAGGCCTTTTTGGCGCGGAGACACAATGATTAATGATTCGAGTACAAACACACCACATACGGCACTGAAAAATATACACGTGCCTCTTCCAGCAGGATTAATGGAACAGGAACAAGTAGGAGATCTTTTTCACTCCAGTCACTTCTCCTCCTCTCTCTGTCAGGAAGAGTGTGTAAACTCACACATATGAGGACAATCAAGCGGTGCACGAGTCTCTTTTTATCTTCCCGAGTGGATATTTATTGCTCTTTTTGAACGCTGTCCACATCAGAGCGCGACTTAATGGCAAAGTAAAATAGATATACTCACACTCCCTCTCACACGCAGACAGTGAAAAGAGTGTGTTGTTGATGTTATTAACCAGTGAGAAATGGTTCAAATAATCTAAAGAATTTATCAAGGGGAATCTGGAGGAATCGACTGGAGTATCCCTAATGGCCAGAGTCATGGCCGCACCAGCAGCTCGGCCGACTTGGTGTCACAGATTTGTTCTATAGGTCTTTGAGACCCAAATCCTGGACATGGACAAATGTATGGAAATTTCCCATAGTATGTGGTTTGGTAGCATAGTATTCTACCATAAATCCTACCACATATAAATGGGAATAAATACAATGGTCACCATTGACCGCCACGATCCCCAGTTGGACTGCAGAGATTCCTAGATGGATGGATGGATGGAACTATGAAATGTACAATTATGTCAGGCTTTAGCCATCCACTGATTGGGCCCGCACTCTAGAACAAAGATGACCGATTAGAGTATGTACGTATGTGCTGTAGTGTATGAACTAATCAAATTCTTAGACTTTTCATCTATAAGGTGAGGTAAAAAAAAAAAAAAATTTTAAAAACAGAATAAAAAGATATCTGCCGTATTTGGGTGCAGATTTTCCTCATTGTCCTAATGAACTCAGACGTATTGTAATGCTGCAGCCTTTTTAGCGTTTAGTAAAACAGGAAAACAAAATCAGCAAAATAGGAGTATAGAGCACGGAAAGCAACGGAGAACACAGGAACAAGAAATGTGGAAATAATACTCAGATTTAATGGTTAAAGGGCATTAAAAAAAAACACTATCCACAAGGCAGATAATCTGAAATGGAAAACAGATGAGAACAATAATGACACATTTGAAAAATAAAACAATGACAAGAGCAGGAATAAGCTAAAACAAAATGCACGGATTTGTGAGCAAAATAGGAGCTGAGAGCTGCAAGGTGTGCTGAGAGGGGGGGGGGGGGGATTCATGACAAAGGCACAGTGGGAAGCATTGTTACCTCATAGCGCCACGGTCCTGGGCGGGCGGACGGGCGGACGGACGGATGGACGGACGGACGGACGGACGGACAGATAGATAGATAGATAGATAGATAGATAGATAGATGTGTGGTGTGGTATTGCAGTGGGGTAAAACCATTGTACATATAAGCTGCAGACCTGAGTAGAAAAGCTGCCGTGCAAGTGGGAAGTTGGTCCTGAGCCCAGGTCACCCTCTGTGTTCACATGTGTTTCCTTCCAACACATGCAGATAGGTAAATGGGCTACACCAGCTTATCCCCTAGGTGAGAATGTGTGTGTGTGTGTGTGTGTGTTTTCAAGAAGTCCCACTATGGACCTGCATCCTATCAGAGGGAAATTCTTCCACCTTGCACTAAGGTGTCTATGTCACCAAGATAGCTTCTGGATCCACCATAAGCCTGACAGGGATCATGCAGTTACTGAAGATGCATGAATTAATGGTAATTCCCCAACAAAACTACTCATACAAGTAAAACTCACTTTCAAAAAATTCAATACAATGAGACTAAGATTGAAAAATATAATGCATTTCTTTTATATCGATCCCCCACAGAACTCATCCTTTTTCGTGCACTATCTCATGATAACAGCTACATTACAATGCAAACGTATGCCACCTACTCATATATTTCTTGACAGAACCCGAAGTCCCCACAGACACAGCACTGGTTAATGTGGTAAATGTCCTACTGATCAGGGTTGTTTCTCTTTGCTTGTGTTCCTGGACCTTAGTGCACCTTTTGACACCACTGATCATATACCATTACCTCCGATAGACAAAATGTTGTTGGGGTCGTAGATACGGCCGTCTCCTGGCTCATGTCCTATTTGACTGATTATTATCAGTTTGTAGATGTAAATAGTAACTTCTTTACACATTCTAAAGTAACGTTTAGTGCTTTCAAAAGACTCTCTTTTAAGCCCATTACTATTTTCTCCCCATACTGTATGCTTGCTCTGTGTAATATCAGTCATAAACATGGGGTTAGTTTCCACTGTTATGCTGATGACACACAGTTGTATATTTCAGCAAAACCAGATGAGCAACACCAGCTTAGTAATGTTGAGGACTGCGTACAAGACATTAGACACTGGATGCTTATTACCAGACGTACTGGTACAAGGACCATATGATTATTGATTCCTTTGAGCAATAGGAGCTGGTACCTTGAACACTGAACCGCAAAATTCGCAGCACTGCAATCTCACATGTTCACTCAGGATTTTTGATGGTAAAGTGATGGAATCCTTATGCCTGTATTACTTTCTGGTTCACCCTTTTATTTACGCTGTCATAGCTATTCTTGCCAGAGTCCACTGTTCATTGTTCTGTCCAAGGTTAAAAGCACTTACCACATAAAATGTAATTGAATTAAGTATATATCAAACACCAGACCACCATTTTCAAATGGACCAGAAATTGACTCAATGCACTTTACCTGGATTCAAAAATACATTTCAGAATTCACCCGAGCTCATCAGAACAATGAAATGCTGTGAATTTTTTTTTCACATGTTACTATCTTATTTTTGTCTCATATTAAGTAATTCTTTAATGTATTGTCAATGTAAGACAGCTTGCTCTGCACACCCCAACCCCCCCCCCCCCCCCCCCCCCCCCCCCCCCCCCCCCCCCCCCACCCTAACACTAACCCTAACCCCCCCCCCCCCCCCCCCACACACACACACACACATACACATCCTAATGTAATAGGAGTCTTCACAATAGAGATGTTTAGGATGTTTTATTGCTCAGCTCCTGACACAGGGGACCAGACAAGCATACCTCCCAGCAAGCCTGATTTTATTTCACCCTGTACATGTGTGTACATGAGTGCATGCGTGTAACTGTATATCTGCCGAAGTGAAAGCGATCGATGGGTAATACTGATCAGGGGTCAGATTCCACTTGTTTAGCATGGACAGGGTCTGAGATCTCTCCGTCTGTTCACATTGACCTCTACAACCCAGAAGACATCTGGCACTCACTTTTATCTGCGCTCACCTCTGACCGATCACTTCAGATTGTCCATGTTCAATAAAACACACACTTCCATTCACAGCTCTCTCTCTCTCTCTCTCTCTCTCTCTCTCTTTCTATATATATATATATATATATATATATATATATATGCACTATACAAGCACCATTTGTTACAAAGAGTTGCATATTTGAGGATTGGTCTTCACACAATGATCTGATTCATCTCAGTGCCTGAGTGTGTTGGCTTTAAGCAACACGGTAACACTAGAGTATATGGATGAATGAAGATTCTTTGAAAACTTGAAACCAGAAGTCCTACACTTTACACATGACAGACCCTGAAGCATGTGGTGCCTTATTCACCTTTGACCTAAACCCATTACAGAGCCTTTTTTTTTTTGTTTTCCCCTGGCTATTCGGTTATATTTGGATACACACGTTCAGTCAAAAGCACGTCTTTGGTCATGAATATTCCTGTCAACAAAGTTCAAGAAAAGGCAATGACCTCTTCTGACTCTTAAGATTGACCATGGAGTTGGTTCTTTCAACTGGCAATACAAAACATAGGTGTGTGTGACTTTTTAAACTCTAACATGTATATTTAGGCAGTCCATATGGGGCCATCCACAGCGGCAGATAGTGGTTCCCATGTGTTTGATACTCGAGTAAAAAATTTGAATAAATCAGGCGGGTATGGAGAGCAGGAGAGAGAGAATGGGAACACATTGTAATTAGGTATGTCAGATAATGGTTACAGAAAATGCACATTGTGTGAGTGCAAGCAGGGTCTCTGGAAGAACTACCTATGAAAGCATAGCTAAACAGGAGAGCTACAGTAGAAGGAAAGGACTGTCTGGGTTACAAAGCAGCCAGTGACTTCACCATCAACAAACCTGATTAAATGTGTGAGAGTAAGGGGGCAACAGTACCCAGACCATGCCTATGAAAAATAATTATTTAACTAAGCAAGTCTGTTGCCAGAGTGAAACATTGAGACTGTTTCGAAATCCCTAAAACTAATTGGAGGGTTATTAAAGTCCCAGCTGTAGGGCTTTGTAATAAGAAGCTCTGTTCTTGCTGTAGCTTTATTATATGAGGCACCAAAAATCAGCCTGCAACTTAGAACGTAAAAGGGTAGAAATTGGCAGCATATAAGGCAAGAGTTTGTCAGAGCGAGACCATCCAGTGCTTTATAGGTCAATAGCAGTATTTTATAATCAATGCAAATTTTGATTGGGGTTGGACATATGATTGATTGGGAGCTAACGTGAATAAGGTATGGGTTATATGGTTATATCTTCTGGTTCTAGTAAAGGCTGCTGCATTCTGGACATGATGTCACTGTTTATTCACCTTGTGAAACATCCAGGCAGTAAGGATAAACTACAGTAGTCCAACTTAGAGGTAAAAGCTTAAATTAGTTTTTCTATTTCATATTGTGACATTGTATTTCTTACCTTGTCGATATTTTTTAAATGAAAGCAGGCTATTCTAGTTATATTATCTAGATCACCAAGGTCAATTATTACATGAAATGTTCTGCACATGATGAAAGGGATAAAACTTACACTGAGACTGGGAACTCCATCTGAAATGCTTAAATAAAATTTAGTTTGTAACCTGTTTATGTGGACCATTCACCATAAAGGTCAGTGTGTAAGTTGTAATGATAGAAATAATATTCTTTAAATCATAAAATTAATATTATCCATGCAGCCAGCACTCCTGTCCAAGTCATGACCAATTACTTCAACAAAATATTTTGAAAGCAATGTTGCAAAATTATGAAGAAGAATACAAGTTTTAGAATATTGCAATGATACACTGACCTACTGTTGACTCAAGACTACAATAAGACACACCAGTTGCTTCTTCCTTTGCAAAACATTGAAGTGGGATGAATCACAGATCCTCTCAACTGAAAAGCATAAATGCTCATGCATTAGTCTTTTGACTCATGGGAACAGAGAACTAAAACGTCTGTCCACAGGTCACCGTTCTGGAGTTTTTGGTTGAGGGGGGTTGATTTGTGGTATGGCAGAGGGAGCTACGGTCATGCAAAGGAGGATTTTGCAGCACAATAAACAGACTCTGAGAGCAGCAGGATAAAGGACAGGACAATTCTCTCATGGGTTTTAAACAGTACATTAAACTTAAGTGTAATCATCAATTTAAAAAAAAAAGAAAAAAAGAAAGAAAAACGTCCATTCATTCTACTTGCAAATTAACTTTTCACATCATTGATGCAAATAAAAATGAAAAAAAAATTTGAACAAATTACAAGCTCATTTTTCTTACTCTGAGTGTGTTTTGACATCCATATAAGCTTGTTATTATGCTAAAAGCATCACTTGGTGGCAATTATTTTCCAGCATGTTTTCGGTTACACATGATGTCACACTAGCCAGAAGTGTGGATGCTGCTTCCATGAACCTAAAGCTGCCTCCAATACTAGAGGTAGTTACCAGAATTTAAGGATTGTTGTCAGGATTTTTTTTTTTTTTTTTTTTGTCAAAAAATAAATAAATCAATTGCAAGAACTAGAGTTGAATAAACAATACGGGCCAGGAAAAAGGATTCAACTTGACCCAGAGCTCTGTTAGTTTTCATGTCCCCAGTCTTCTACCTGGCCCTCTGGAAAATTAGAAAGCTACAATGCACAATTCATTTTAACTGCCTACATGGATTGCAAGCAATATTCTTTATAAATTCCACAATCATTAAGATCTAGATAGAGTACTTACTATATCCTACCAAGTGTTTAATCTTCCCTTATCTAGAAAGCAATGTGACGGGAAGCTACTACCTCATAAATATGTAAAGACATCCCATTGACTGCCATGACCTTTTACACACACTGGCTGCTCTCTGCCTTCATCGCTGGTCTCAGAAAGTGATGTTAGATAGACAGATTGGATGAAGTTGTATCCGGTAAAGAGAAAGTATACAGTTAAAGAAGAGTCTGGCATCAGCATAATGGTTGTCTTTCCACTTTAATAGCCTAAAAATGGAATTTCATTGATTGGGCCCTACACAACCAAGCCCCTTAGTTCCTTCTTCTATTCCTCTTCATGTAAATGTGCTGGATGGTTGGAAAGACTACTGGCACAGACCATGAAAGAGTCTATTAAGGATGCACTTAAACTTGATGTCATGGGTATGTTGGTCTTTATGATGAAAGCTCCTGAAGGGGATCGATATCCAGCCCCTCAGTGTCTCTTACTGTACCTACTATACAACAACACAAGTCCAACAATCTTTAGTGGATGGCTTGGCTATCTAGTATAAAGCAGAAACTCTTACAGTCCTCCCCACTTTTGACCTGGTCATAATCACTCGCTATGTCAGGCTATGTATAAGTCAGGGCGTGCATGGTCTGCACTTGCACCATTGTCCTTATACACTATTGTAGTTAAGTAGAACCACAAAATTCATACCAATAGACATTATAAATATTTAGGGGAGTGGTGGCTCAGGTGGCTAAGGCTCTAGATTGTTGGTTTGGGGATCTGAGCCCTGCTGTCGGTGGATTGCTGCACCCCACGCTACCCAGCCACAACATGCAGTGCTGGTCCCAAGCCCAGATAAGAAAATGGGAGGGTTGTATCAGGAAGCGCATCCGGTGTAAAACCTGAGCCAAAACTGTGTGCGTATTGGACGGACTGTGGAGGAGACCAGTTGACGGGAGCAACTGAAAGAGTTCAGAATTTGCAAATATTTAATGAATATTTAATCATTTGTTATGATCTATCTGGTCTGCTTTTTGGCTATGTGTGGCCAAACATAAGGTGCTTGCTTGCTCCCTTCCCCTTTATCGTCCATTGTACTGCAAGCAAAGTGGATTGTTAAATTCAGCTTATGTCTAGGTCAGCTGGTACAGACATCCTATTAAAAGATTCATACAAATCAATCAGAAGTAGAAAAAGTACACTTCCTTTACATAATTCCTATTTCTGTTCTTTTTTTAAACCATGTTTCACCACTATTACTGTTAAAGAAGACAAGACTGCAGCTGCATCCTCAACTCTACTTATACAGAGACAATGACATTAACCCCTAGAGACAAGCAATGTAAACTAAGTACAGACATTCAACAGTATTTCCCTTCAGTAATATTTAAATAAATTAAAAATAGTACTTGATAGAGTACTTGATAGCATAATCACTACAGCATTTTCCACCCAGTTGTTTAATATACAGTAGGTAGGTTATTATCTAAGTTAATGTTTTTGTCTGACCAGTAATGGTAAAAACCTTAAAATCCATCCATTTAAAAAAATGAAGATTCTGCATATTAGTAGATTATCCGGATATGTCTCGTCAGATGTGCACTGACTAAACCAACCTGATCACCGGTGAAGAGCTCTGGAAACTCTGGCTGAACAGAATCACCGAACAGAATTGCTGACCCCTGCTCTAAACTCCCCTGAGTACTCAGTGTTACCATATGCCATGTGTGTTTGTGTGTGTGAGTGGGTGAGAAAATGACTCTCATAACTCGCACACAAGCTCTGACACAGGTGTCTAGGCGTTTGAACTGCTGCCATAACATATCATGAGTGCTAACAAGAGAGCAATGCTCTGGGGCCCATCAGGGCTTCACTTCCATTGGCACAACACCCTAATAATAGCCCACTGCACTCACAAGCACCACTTTATGCCAAAGCCACTTATACCACAAAAACACAACGGTTTGGGTGCATTAAAAAAAATATATATTTTTTATATGTGGGAGGTAAATTAAGAAATGAATCCCCGTCGTTTTAGAAGTACCAAGATGCTGGCGATTGGATGATAATTTGAAATCGATGCCTTTATACATGACCACTAAGGATTTCTAATAATACAGTAATCAATGTGAAGTGAATGAAGTGTGGATTTTCAGCATTACTTCAAGAATTTCATTTTAAAAAATTAAAATAAACTGCATTAATTATTTACAATTACAGCAATTTTTAAATCATGGATGCAAGAACTTTCCAGTCAATGACTGCTGGTAGTCTGGAAGCCATGGACATTATCAAAAGACGAATTTCCATTGAGCTCTGTTGAGTTGCTTTGCCTTTTATGTATCAATTTTGCAGTACTTGATTAAATCTGAGCAGAAAGTGTCGCATTAATAAACATGATATAAAATACACGCCCATGCCATAACTCTGCCTACAACATGTTAAACAAATGATTTGGTGCACTTTGGATCATGAGCCCTTCCTTTCCTTCTCTAAACTTTTCTTTCCCTGTCATTCCAGTACAAATGAAATGTTTCTATCAGAACAAAGCAGATGTGTTTTTTTAAATAGTGAAATCTAATCTGGTATTTCTATTCTTGAGTGTTGCCAGTGGTTTGACTCGTTCTGATAGCATGTCTTGATTTTATACTTTGTTATTACAACGATGGACCTACCTCCTGCAGTCTGTTCTTGACTTGGTTAGATGTTCTGAAGGCATCTTTCTTTACCAAGGAAATTTGGAATTCACTTTAGTTGTTTTCTGTGGTCTCACAGTCCTTTTGGTGTTGCTTAGTTCACCAGTGCATTTTTTCTTTTTAAAGAATGTGGCAAATTATTGATTCGGCAACTCCTAATGTGTCTGCTCTCTCCCTGATAGGTCAGTTTTGTTGTTCAGACTAATGATAATGGCCTTGACTTGTTTAGAAGCCTCTTTGTACTGCATATTAAGGCTTCCATAAACGGTTACTGAATGCAATGTTAACACTAGAAATCAATGCCAGACCTTTTATCTCATTAATTTGTCAAGAAATATCTATGCAATAAACAGGCAATACCTGGCCATCAAACTGCTTATCATCAGTTTGTCCACGTACTTTTGAGCCTGAGCAAATGGTGGGACTTCTTTAAAAAAAAATCTTAAAGCTGACAATTCAGTTTTATTGTGGGGGTGTAGAACAAAGAGGCAAAATACTAATCAAAATGATGAAACAAGATGTTAATCAGCTCCTTGAAATCCTCGCTATACTAGAGCTTCATGTCCACTCTGTCTCTTTTCTTAGCTCTGACACACAAGTGGGATTTCTCTCCTAATCGAATCAATGTGCCGGAGCACAATCGGTCTACTGTATCCAGACCTCTGTGCTATCAAACATTTTCCGTCAGGCATGCGGAGGTCAATCGACCTCCCACTTACCGCCGAAGATATTTTCACTTCCATCGTGTCATTACACAACATCTGGAAATGTGCTTATATGCTTGTCTATCCCTGAATACGGAAACGTGCACGAGTTTATTGTATCTACACCTTTCAAGAGAGGTACTACAGTGCTGTGCTAAAGAGGCATCTGACAAGTTTCTCTTATCATATTCCCCAGGCTCTTAGAGGCCTCGACGGTATTGATAGACAGAGAGAGGAAGAGTCATGACCCTCACACTAATAACACCAGGGCCAGCAACGCAGTAGGTCTGGGGCTGAGAATACCTGAGCATTACATTTATTTAAGCGTCATTCTCCAGAAACCTTAACATTGGAACTGGCATGTGTTTTAAGTCTGTAAACTTTAATGGTGATGCTGTAACATTAAAACCCATGAAACTTGCTGCCAAGAAAAGCAGCAACTCACCACAGCTCTGAAGTTATATTTATCCTTTAACACATGAACTCCAGGAATCCAACATGTGTGTGTGTGTGTATGAGAGAGAGAGAGAGAGAGAGAGAGAGAGAGAGAGAGAGAGAGAGAGAGAGAGAGAGAGAAAGCAAAATCATCCTTGTTGGTTCTGCCTTTTTATTGATTGCAGTAGATACTTCCATGTCTTCATTCATGTAACACTATACCTGAGTAAATTTAATACAGCTCCCAGTGAAGACATTTCCAGCTCCATCCCACCACATCCAGTAAATCTCTTACACTGTAGGCACAATTAGCTTATTCACATTCAAATCCATGTTCTAAAAGGTAACTCAAATAAACCTGACTGTGTTTGGTACACACACACAAAGGGCTCTTTTAGACCACGTTCTCAGGGGTATCTTGGTTTTAAGTCTATCCTTACTTCATAGGATGCACTGAACGAGATATTCAGAGTCTAACATTGTCACAGATACTAATTCAGTGGCCACACGAATCTAAACAGTGACGAGACACCTTGATGTAGGAATGACAGATGGTGTAAACTGCATTAGCAGGAACGATGGCCAAGGACCTGCAACATGAAGCGTGCACTTACGAATTCACAAATTCAATCCTTTACATTACAGACGCTCATATTTCATTGGGTGAACTTTCTCAGATACGAGAAGCGCAGCATCTGCTTCTTCAACACGGAGACTTGAGCAGTCGTCGACTAAATCATGAATTATGTATATCTATCTATCTAGCCAACTATCTATTTGTAACAATTTGTTACACTTATTTATTTAAATCTGTTTTTTGGAAAGTAATAACTTTTTTCCCCCACAAATTCTCCCTCATGCACTCTATACTGCTTTATCCCATATACAGAATCACGGAGGGCCTGGAGCCTATCCCAGGAGACTGAGGGCTCTCATAAACTCACTCACACGCTCATTCCACCCGGTACAGGCAATCTGGGAACGCCAATCAGCCTAATCTACATGTCTTTGGACAGTGGGAGGAAACCGGAGTACCCTGAGGAAACACAAAAAGCATGAGGGGGAACATGCAAACTCCACACATACAGAATCTAACCCGGGTCGGAGGCGACGGTGCTAACCACTAACCACTAACCTTTCCACAAATATTTTACAGACGAGATGCTTTTATTTAACAAAGTTGTCATGAGAATGATTTTAGAGGGGAAACATGACTCGTGTAATGTTCATTGAATGTAATAAGTAAGTTTTTGCTCAGTATGGACTGAAGAATGCAGGTAATCCTGGAGCTGACTGTAACTTTAACACAGCTTTAAAAATTGTAAAAAAAAAAAAATTCTTTGTTTTCAAAAGTGAAAGGATGATTTATTAATAATGCACGATGTTGATGGATGGCATGTCAATGTGTGTGTGTGTGTGTCTGTAGAGGTGCCTGGGTATTTAGGGATGAAACCTAACTTCACGGGAAAGCTGAACGTTTAGAAATAATAACAGTTTAAGCAAAAAAAAAAAAGAGGCGCACAAAGAGAACCTTTCTAAGCTTGTTCTCGGTACACAACCATCACTCTTGTAAATCCTGTCTTTCTGTGTGTCCCGGCCCCGCGGCGCGCGCTCCGCAAATCCCGCAGGCAGGCAGGCAGGCAGGCAGGCGCGCGCATCAGCTCCTCACTGCAGCGTCTTAATCTCAACCAGATGCGCGTCTGTGCGCGCGCGCGCGGTCTCTCTCTCTCTCTCTCTCTCTCCGCGCGCCGCTGACCCCTGATGCTTCACACGGCGGCGCGTGAACGCACTGTCTTTACCGGCAAAGACACGCGCGGCATTTTTTTTTTTTTTAACACGGTGATTAATCACACAGACCGACTGAGCGCCGCCACTGCCGACACACACACACCGTTGCCTTTGTGTCAGCGCGCGAGCAAACTGTTCGCGCGCGCCGCTGGGGCCGCGTGAAAGGCGCGCATTGTGCCGCTGTTTGGATAAGGAGCGCCTCGGATTTCCGGTTCAGCAGACTTTACTGCGCGCGCCGACACACAAACGCCGTTTTTCTCCCCCCCGCTCGAGAGCGACTGACTGCTGAGCGCTCGCGCCATCTGCTGCTCACACGGATGAACGTCCCGAGCGCTTACAATAATAATAATAATAATAATAATAATGTATTTGCAAGCAACGATGAGCGGGTCCAAGCACTCTGTGTCGCCGCCACTCGGGCGCACCGGAAAGACAATGAGCACAGTGGGCACATGCATTTAAAGCGGGCATACGCTTCTTTTTCTTTTTCTTACAAAGCCCCAAAGTTATGGAATAGTCTTCCTAGTAATGTTCGGGACTCAGACACAGTCTCAGTGTTTAAGTCTAGGCTAAAAACCTATTTATTTAGCGCAGCATTTTTGTAAATAGATTAACCTTAGGTAAAGGAGCAGATCTGGGGGACTCATGGACGTAGAGTATTCTGGTGAACTGGTATGTTTAGATGCTGTCCTCCCCACTCTCATTGTTCACTCAGGTTTGTTGACGGTGAGGTGATTGGTTGCTTTACATCACAGGGAGCCCTCATGTCTGTGTTTCCTTCTGGCTCTCCCTTTTAGTTATGCTGTTATAGTTAGTCCTGCCGGAGTCCCTGCTTGCACTTTGCACTAAATATACATTCACCTTATACATGTTGACTGTGACCATACCTAACTGCCATCTCTCCTTATTTTCTGTTCTCTCCTCTTCTGCTCTCTCCTCTCTCTCTCTCTCTCCCTCTCTCCTTTCCCTCTCTCTGTCTCTCTGTCGAGCTATACATGTTTCGCTCCTGAGTTGCCAGTGATCCAGACCCCTCTGCCCTCTGGAGCCGTCTAACCCGTCCTGGAGTCCTCTGCTTCTGGTTGGAGATCTCGTCGCATGGATGCCCCGTGTGGTCTGCCTGGATTCATATGGTGGCTGGGGATGGTTTCCATGAAGAATGTCCTGTCATCGACAGGTGATGCTCTGGGGACCTGTGACTTCAGTTGTTCGATAACTCAGGACTGGAATCTCCTACAGTCTACCTGAGCCTCCAGGAACAAACTGGACTCCTTTTAATTTTAATTTTAAACACATCTCCTGTTGTACTGAACTTCCAGTACACATTATTATGCTGATCAATCCCTGCTATCCGTTATCACCCAGATGAGGATGGGTTCCCTGTTGAGTCTGGTTCCTCTCAAGGTTTCTTCCTATTACCATCTCAGGGAGTTTCTCCTTGCCACCGTCGCCCTCGGCTTGCTCAACAGGGACAATCTTATCATTTTGATTCATACACATTGCATACAGACTTGCAGCTTTTATTGTGTAAAGCTGCTTTGCGACAATGTCAATTGTTAAAAGCGCTATATAAATAAAATTGACTTGACTTGACTTGGCATACTGTGTCTTTATGACGTAATTTACATCAAAACCTCCAAAAAGACTCAGATGCTGGAAGAAATAGCATCAAACTATGATGTCACTCAATGTGATGTCACTTTATATAATGTCACAAAGTTATTAATGGCCTCATGGCTGATCCCTCAGCAATTTTGCATCCTCGTTGCTTTGAGATCACAATGGCCTGGTTTGGTGGCATATAAATCCCCTAGGAGGAGTATATCAAATTCCACTGTGTGCATTTTGCAAAGCACCCAAAAGAAACTAGGCCATTTGATGCAAATATCCTCTCTAACAGCACTGACTTTCATGTTGAGTAGAGCCCATGATGTATGACAAGCAAAAGTTGTATGTGTACTGTTGAATGTGTACTCTGTTTTGCATTTTTGCATGTATATGTACAAGTTCGTATGAGCTATGCAGCAAAATCCTGTGAGACGGCCTCGTACCACGCACAGTGCCCAGCCGTTCAGGCATCAAACGAGTGTCCTGATTTTCATGATTTTTTGAGCAATCTACGATAACATATTGCTTGAGCCCTAATAATAATAATAATAATAATAAAGACAAGTTTGAGACAGAGTATTTGTGATTTATCTGCTTTAACAGAAAATAATTTTTTGAGCTTTTATTTATCATTTTTGATACTTCCAAAAAAAAAAAATCATTTTAAATGAATCGATTCACTTGAGTATTGATTCCTTTGCAAGTCAAATTGTTTCATTCCATGGTACACACTCAGTCTAGCCTATAAAAGAATGCTCAAGCTTTGGAAAACAATTTAGGAGATTATTGTCCAGTAATTGATTCTTCACAAAAGAAAAATCTTTTAAAGATTTTGAAATAAAATAAATAAGGCAGTTCCATCCATCCATCCATCCATCTAGGAACCTCTGTAGTCCAACTAGGGACCCATGGAGGCCAGTGGTGATCACCATTATATTTATTCCCATTTTTAGACCGTGGTAGGACCTCGGGAACACCAATCTTCATGACTTCGGACTGTGTGAGGAAACTGGAATACCCAGAGGAAACCCACCAAACACGGGGAGAACATGCAAGCTCAGTGTGACGGTGCTAACCACTAAGCCACCGAGCTGCCAGACAAGGCAGTTGGACACTTTTAATTATGTGCATAGCAAGCTTTTCATAACGTGAGCCTTGTGGTGAAATTGTAAGCTGCCAGAACTTCAGAGAAGTCCTTCAGGTTCAGTAATCAAACTGAGCAAACCTGCCACTTCCCACACATCCAAGCCACACACGATGAGCTGGAGACCCCTCTGACTCAAGTGCCTTCGCTTTGAGGATCATCCAGGCATGGCGCGCCGCTTCATTCCCTCTCACCGAACAGGCCGTAGGGTTTGAATGGCATCTCAGGGTGATGAGTCTATCATGCAGCGTTCAAGTGGCACAACTGGTCATGGGCGAAACGAAATAGGATTAAACCACTGGAGCGACTGAGCTCCTGCTGGTTCAGGGCGAAAAGCTGTCCAAATGCGCGCCATATTGCATCCAGAGCGTACAAGGGCGTTCATGCGCAAAAGGTTTAGAAAAGGGCAAAGCATAAACCATAGACTTTAGGAAGATTTAGGCTATATTATAAATGTGGTCTTATAAAAACTTTCATATCACGCTTATCCTGCTTAAGGTCTTAGCAAATTCAAGGTCCATCACTGGAATCTTTGTGACCCTCACATCCTGGGTCCTGGGTTCGGTCCTGGTGTCATTGAGGCATGCTCCTGCTTTGTGCATATGGGTTTCCTCTGGGTCTGATGGTTTTCTTCCAATTTCCAGAAACATGCCAGAATGTTAGAACTATCCCCCGGGTGTCCTAACAAAAGTTTGAAGGTTGTGATGGACTGGAGTCTCATCCAGGGTGTTATGTCTCAGACATGGAACTCGCCAGGATGAGCTCCGGATCCACCCTGAACCTGACCAGGATAAAGTGCTTACTGAGAGTGAATAGTAAATAAATAATCTTGTGGGGGAAAAAAAAATATTTGAAAAAATACATGACAATTAATCCCAAAGTTCTATTTTCTACCCTGTTCTATATTTCTTTATAATAACTATGAGGAAAAAAAAAACTGGGTTAGCTAATGGTGAAATGTTGCACTTGATTAATTTCTTCAGGAGGCTTTGTCGTGGGTATTACGCCAGGCTTCCCACACCGCCACAAGCATACTACAGACAACCTTTGGGATTTCTTTAATCATCTATCTAGCTATCAGAGAAAGGACAAAAATTGCCCTAGTTATATGACTGTACTTGGCTGCCTTCTGAAAGTTATACATCATAACCACACAACTGAAAGCTCAAGAATGAAAAGTTGATTACTAACCAAGCGAGCAACCTTGCAAAAACGCCCCATACACACACTATCCTGAGCAATTATACAATCTGTAGGCTGTTTCAGACACATATACTGTAAAGCATTTAACGATCCAGCTAGACAGTTCCAACTATGAAGTGACACAGTCTTAGCAGGTTTTAGTGCACACAAGTTGCAGATAAATACCAAGCTGTTTAGATTTTGAATAGTCCTCAAGATCAAATTATTTAAACGTTCCACTTACTAATTGTTTTGCAATCATTTGGATTTAAATTGATTTGCTTTGAATGTTTGTAAAAGAAAACACCTGAATAGGCAATCTACTATTGTTTATGCTGTAATAATAATGTCTATTGATAACATAAAATTAATAAATCTTTTAAGTATATTATACAGTATGAACTGGTGCATTAAATCCATTGACAACTGTTACCCGCAATTTCCACCTGGCAGTTAATAATGCGTTTCTTTTTAGGCTTTTAATTGCAATACATTTATCAAAAACAATCATGCCAGTGCTCATTTAAACCGTATCACCTCACAGAAATGCGTAGATTTATTAGGTGTTACAATCTAGTAATTGCTGGTACACCAACATCCACACATTTCAAGTGAACCTGGCCATTTGATGCAAATATCCTCTCTAACAGCACTGACTTTCATGTTTGTCTCTTTACAGAATAGTAACACATGTCATTATCATACATATATTATCGTTGTTGATCTTGAGTATACATTTTTAGATGGATCTCAAGCAGAAAGATTTAGAAACCGCTGCTTTAGGCAATGGCCTATACAGGGTGAGCATGCAATCTTCCTGTTTTCAAATTTATTGCAAAAAGAATACTAGGGGATTTATAGTGTATATATAATACACATTAAAATATACTATACAATATACTTCCAAATTATAAAAGTATCTTATATACACCATAAATACCCTAGTATAGGATTTGTGCAATATCAGCTGAAAGACATGGACCTCTGATGACCTCATGTGGCGTCAGTCGGTACTGCTGTCCTGTGTAAAGATCTCCCTCAGTTTTTTGTTTTTTAGTTTCATGAAAAGAATGGCTTCACCAAACCTATTTTAAAATCGCCACTCCGGCAGCTTTTTACGATTGATGTTAATTAAAAGCAAGCTTCAAGTTGAATTTATGATGCCGTTAAACAGTAAACGGTCAAAATGTTATTGCATTATTTACTGCATGTACAGAAAGACCAGCAAAATGAAGACCATTCATGGAACCAGCACAGCCATGAGATATATTACAGCAAAAATCTTTTTAATGGTCCCAAACATACCCACCAACTAAGAGTACACTCATGTAAAATAAAAATGAAGATATGACAAAAAAAGGGGGGGAAAAAATCAATCACATCTAGAGTTCCACTCAATCTTTAATCAAGACGGGCTTACAAATTTTCCAAAAAATTTGCAGTTTCAAAGGGCAAAAAAAAAAAAAAAAAAGGGTAAAACTAACTCTTCCTCCTAATGAGGTTTTAAAAACCTGTTCAAGTGCGACTGAAAACGTCCTGAACATTTAAAGGCAGGTCTTTTTTTTTTTCACTTAAAAAAGGGAGAGGAAGAAAAGAACAGAACAAGAAATAAAGGAGAAACCGCTGGCTTTGAAAGAGGAAGAACTTCCGCTGAGCCACAAGGACAACGATGACATCAACAATGATAACTCAGACTGCTCTCCCCCCAGGCAGGCTCCAGAAACAAAAACCGAAGGAAAAGAATTTTTAAAAAAGATCAAAAGGGCCAGGAAAAAAAGGGATAGAGGAAGGAGAGAAAGAAATGGAGAATGGAATCAGCGAAGGTGAGCGGTGGTTCAGGATTGGCTGGCCCGTTGGGTCATGTGACGTCCTTCCCTGAGAGGGGGGGCAGTGTGTCCTGGTCCTAGCCTTGGACGCTTTACAGGGCACCAGTCTCTGTGTGCGCGTATGTGCGTGTGTGTCTGTGTGGTGTTTATTTTTGTTACCCCCCCGAGTACTTTTTAGGTTTGATGAATTTTTTTTTCCCGTTCACTCATTTGTCCAAACCCACAGTTTTATCTCGCTCTCTTTCTCGGTCTCTCCGATTGGCACTTGAACTCCCCGCATGGAGACGTTCTCCTCTTCGCTCCAAGACCGATTCGTCTTCTCTCTTTCTTGCTCTCCATTTTCTCCGTTTCCACACGGCGAACCCCTGCTTGGACTCCTGATGGGGGTTATGGGGCAGCATTCATTCTTTTTATCCATTCATTTGTTTATTCGTTCGTATTGGTTGAATTCTGAGTTCTAGGCTGAGCGCTGAAATGAGTTTGTGGATAAGGCTCCCTCCGAGCTTTACCGTGCCAGTCAGGCAGGGGGAGTGTTTTAGGAGCTCAGCTTTGATTTCTTGGAAAGCGGAGGGCTTTCCTCTTTACTGTCCGAATCCTCTTCGTCCTCATCGTCCTCGTCATCGTCAGGGTAGTCCACAAGTCCCACCAAACCGCCCTAAAACAAGAGTCATTTCAAAGGGGAAAATTATTTAAGCACAGGAAGGGGATTCATGTGATGTATATCAATCTGTGCCAACTAAGATACGTCGAAGTAGTTTAAATCAAATACACATACACCACAATAGAAATCCTGAACAGTGTGGGCCACCTCCCCAGTGGCCCATGAAATACTGTAGGTGGCCTCGAGGGGTCATTTACAACAAACAAACAAAAAAAAATGTAAAACATTGCCACAACATATTAATCATTAAATAATAAAGTAACAAGACCTAATACAATAAAGCCAAGGGGTTTAAATTGTTTGACAAAGCTACAACAGATCACGCATTTCACCATCAAAAGAACAGTCTGCTGTTTTATCTAACGTGAACATCTGCGTTTTCCGATATGTCCTTCTAACTCTTCGCATTTGACTGAAGCGTTATTCTAGTTTAGAGACAACACCGTTTATCACAATTTGATTATTATAATCATATGAAGTCCAGAGAAGAGGTTGTAAATTTAATCTGCAGATCAATGCAACAATCAGGTTTTTTCTGCATTATGAATCTGTGAAACAAGAGGTGATCGTGGCAAAAGGTGATCAAACGTCCATGTGCACTATACAATTTGTTAACCAGAAAAATGCTTATTTATTTCCTGAGTGGCCTTCAGCAGTTATTAAGTGATTGAAGTTATAAATGATATCCTGATTGAAGCCTAATATGGAAAAACACTTTCGCAGAATATCAACAAATAAGTAACAACTATGTTATATCAGCTCTGATTTCGAGCCGGTGATTTACCTTTGTGGTGACAGCTGCCGTGGGCGGAGAGTTCCTGGTCCCTGTGCCAGGAGAACCCGGTGATCCGGGTGAGCCAGGATGCAGTGAGGCTGTGGGAGGTGAAGACAGACTGGGCTTGGTCGAGCTGGAGAAGGACAGCTTAAAACTGGGGCTCTGTCTCCCGGACAAGCTAGATTTCCCCGACAAAACTTCTTTTTCCTCTGCTTCTTTTACTAAGAGAGAACGACAGCAACAACAAGAGTTTGAGGGCCATGTGACCCTTACAATTATAAATACTTAAAAGAGGTTATGACATAGCTCAGCATTTTAAACAATACCAGAATGTATGTGCCTAAAACTGGACTACGGTCATGAGATACTGAATTGACATCCAGTGACCACACAACTTAATTAGAAGGAAACAGTGCTTTTAACACTCATCAGCCTCACTGTCTGGGTGACTGACTATGCACTGTGCATTTAAAAAACAGAAAAGCTGTAAATAATTTTTATGCAAATTCTATATAAAAATACCTATAAAATTTATAAAAAGATTATCATGTAAGCAAATTATAGCAGGAACGTTTGATCTTTTTCAGTTACGAATCGCGATTCTTTTCTGTTCCGATACATGTACAGTGGAACCTTGGATTGAGAGTAACTTGGTCTGCAAGCATTCTGTAAGACGTGCACAATTTTAGATAGATTTTAACTTAATAAACAATCGAGGTCGTGATTTATGAGTAGTACGCATGTGCATGTCTGCCGAGCATCACATGATCACAACTGAGCCAATATTTCTTCTCTCTCACGCACGGGCGCTGCAGGATCATGGGTAATCGTCTCCCATGCTCAGTCTCAGTGCATGTGCTTCACTCATGTAGGCAACATCTGTGCGCGTGTACTGTTTATTATAACAATGTGACCACGTGTGTGCGCACGTAAAGCAAGCATAAAGTGTGTGAATATGTGTGTGAAAGTCATCCCACACAGTAGCCCCCTTCCTCCTCTCCTCTTCCAATAAGTCATTCCTCCTTTCTTCTATACACACACACACACACACACACACACTAACAGAAACACTTCTCTGTCAGGATTTATTTTTACCTTTTTTTCAAAAGGTAAAGTGCAGGTTAATTAGTTTTATTAAATTTTGTGTGTATTAATTATTTTTATATGAATATTTTTGGCTTGTGGAACGAATCACTGGAGTTTCCATTATTTCTTATGGGGAAATTCACTTTAATATACGAGTGTTTTGATGAAGCATGCTTCCGGAAACAAATTATTCTTGCAATCCAAGGTTCCACTGTATTACCACAATGACTCCATTTATTTAAATTTATTACATTTATAATAGAGACGCACCGGTCGATTTATCCAGTGACCAGAATTGGATGCTCTTCAGCTTGACCGGTCATGACTGATCACGTTACGCTTCCGAGTGGTGCAAAAGAAATTTATTATTATTGAGTTAGATTAAAAGTTTTGAAAGTTTTGATGAATTTAATTTTAAGTAACTCTTGGATTTGAAGTTAACTTATATTGATTGAATGCTACACTTGGCTTTTAAGAGAGAAAACTGATCTAAAGGAAATGGGTCACATTGAATAACTCATGTTTAATTCATTCGTGAATCCAATTGTGACAAAATCGGAAAAAAGTAATATCATGATACTTACAGAATCGCAATATTAATCGAATCAGCACCTACAGTAGGTATTGTGAAAATATTGTATTGGATGGTGACCGGTGAATCCCATCCCTGATGATGGACTCTTACGTTTCTTTCTTTCCATGAACTTGCTGATAGGATCCATCAGGTCCTCATCGTTCTTCATTTTGTCCGAGGGTGGCACCACCGCCTCTCCATCCTCCATGTCTTCTTCATCGTTGAACCACATTTCTTCCTCGTCCTCTAACGTCCGCGCGTCTCGCCGAAAACGGTGGTTACGCAGAATCGATCGCATGCTGCTAAAACATACGGCAAGAAAATAACATCTGGGCGCTACGCTTAAAAAAATTTACTTATTTTACACTCGGGTTTAGAAAGTAATACATAACTGTATTGCTCTGCATAAATACAATAATTTAACACAAATCACAGTAAACATGTTCTCCACACATTACACTACAACAGCCCTATTCACAATAACATGAGCATAGACTGACCTGTCGAGTTTGGGGTTGTCCTGCCTTTCCCTCTGCTGCTCATACCGAAGCTTGAGACCCTTAAACGTCTGGACGTAGTCCACGTCCTCCAGGGCTTTCCAGTAGTTCTCTATGATATGAGCCGTCAGGGACTTCACGTCCTCCTGCCAACGGTAAGTTCAGGTCAACAGCCTTCAGAGTAATAACACTAATAATTAAAGTTCTACACAAAATACAGAAAACTAATTACATAAACAGGTATGTGAATGTCCACACTGAAATGTCCCATTAAAAGAATTGGATTAAATCGAAGCTAAATTTTCCTTCCACTTACAGTGCAACAGATCTTTTTAACTCTCATAAGGGGGGCATCTCCACAGTTACCATGCAATCGGCATGTAATTATAAACACATGTGGATCATAAGGCAGTATTCGATCGATATTTATTGCGAATCTGCAAAAGCGTAATTTCAGTTCCCCAGGAAAATGTCTCGACTGCCACGTGGAGCGTACTCACCACCCGCACGTATTCAAACATCTCTATGATGGCCGAGTTGATGAGGTTGTATCGAGAACCATTGTTGAGGAACGCTTTGACCACTGGCTCGAACAGGAAATTCCTCATGATATAGCGGTTGTAGAATTCGTCCTTCAGGCCCACAATTTTCCTCATAAATCGCAAAGAACCTGGACAGCAGACGGGACACAAGGATTAATAATAACGCACAGGTAAAATGTGCTAATGTAACCTGACGAATTAAAATAAGCAACATAATCTAAACTCACCATAATAATCACTTATAATTAAATAACGCTTATATATATATATATATATATATATATATATATATATAAAAATCATTTCCCCACTTTGACAGCATATTTGAAAAAATGAGGAAAAATTAAATGCATGTGGTAACATTAAGATAAAATTGAGCTATATATAACTATTCACAGCAGAATGTAGGTGCTGCCATAGGCATTTATTTTATCATCATTGAGACAGAGGGCTACATCAGAGTGCACAGAGGTTCTTGTCCCAACCCCCTCACCCCCTGTGACATAACCCTCTGAGATGGATATTTAAGATTTGCCCTGTTTGAGATATATAGAGAGATTACACTTATATAATATTTTGCTCTTAAGAACCTTTCATACTCTTGTCTTGCTTATTAAACACGTACACATTTCAAAAGTGTTTCCAAGAGTTTGCAAGAATTTTATCTCCCATCCTGTCTTTAATAAGAGCGTTCCCGTTATCGCTGTCTGACTCAAGACGAGGAAATGCGCACCGTGCCTTCTAGCTGAAAGAACAATTCTACAGCTTGAGCCACGCTTCGTGATCACATTATTTCCTTACATAAAAAAATAAACTCCTTAAATCTTTAAATAATGAGCACCATGTCCCCGTCTCTCTCTGCATATCTCATTGGCTATCACTTCCACCTCTCTTGCCTGCAGCACTACACCTGTGCTTACAAGGCTGCATCACTGAACACACACTAAATCAGCTGCTTAGTTACGGCTCCGTGATGAAGAAGGAAAGTTTTGAATTGTCGTTAAGCACACTGAACTGTAAAAAAAGAACCGTACACGGTTTCTTGTCGAGTATCACTTTATTTGGAAATTTTTCTTCAAATGACCATCAGCGGTTTAAAAATAAATACACACGTTATGAGCGTGGTAACAACTGGACTATATTCACTCAGATGACCGCGTGAACAGCTCAGTGTTACGGTACAAATATGCGTAGCAGTACACGCCTAATGTACATAGGGTTATAGCAGGTGAGTATGTCAACAATGGCGCTCGTTTTGCTGCTTGAATTGAAGTTCAAACCAGACACGTTATTTTACGTTGGGCAGGAATTACACACAACAAGAAATATCGCTTCCCACAGGAAGTCGCAGTTTAGAGTTTGTGTACTCGGTCGTTCACGGCTTTTTCCTTAGAGCCTAACTAATAGTTGTTTTTGCAGAAACCACCGCAATTTCCATGAAACCAAAAATATCCTCTGCAATTTTTTATTGCTTTTTTGTGGCAATATATAATTATTCATGCATTTTAACGCTAAACTATTAAGAACAATATAATTTACTCATTTTTAGGGGTGCTCCGATGATCGGTCGCCGATCATAATCAGCCGATAATAGCCTTGGGATGTTTGATCGGCAGTCTCTATAATGGGCGATATAGAAAAGCCGATCAGATGACGCAAAACTCACGAGACAATTTTTTTGTTGTTGTTGTTTTTTTGGGTGCTGCTAAAATGGCTTCACCGGTCTGGCAATTCTACGTGTTGTGTGAAAAAGACAATACATTAGCAATCGGCAACCTGTGTAACAAGACAATTCCGCGAGGCGGGAAGCACCAAAAGCATTTTAACACCACGAGCCTCATCAGACATTTGAGAGAGCGGGAGAGCTCAGCAACTCGAGCGCTGCCACTCACTCAGCTGTCGGCAATTCCCCCATCTCACCTCGGCGGTTTCGCGCGGTGGTCGAAAGTACAGTTCATCATGATTCACCGCGGCTTTTGGTGCTGTGATTACGTTTCGATCTTTTTGCGCAAAACATTAAACATGTTTGTTAAACGTTTAATTTTTAAACAGGAAAAATTAAACATGTTTAATTAAAAATGTTACATTTTTTGGCGGTCCTCACGGATGCTTGCGGTCCTTGCAGAACTTCCGGCGACTCGCATCCCACTTGTCTGCTATTTTATTTAATTTTAAATAAATTGTTTATTTAAATAATTTTAAATAAATATATTATTTTATTTAAGCTCTAAGCTGTTCCCAATTACTAACCAAGCACAGACTGCCATGTTTTAAGATGACGCGTTGCACATGTTGCTTGCCAATAAACACAGTTGTCAATTCATGATATTCCTCTTCTTGTAATTTCAATAATTAATTTACATTGTTGTTAGATATAGTTTAATAAATAAATGATACATGATAAGGCTTCAAGTAGACCCTGTAATCGGTATCGGCCGATACAGCTTCTAGTGATCGGAGATCGGCACCAAAAATCCTGATCGGAGCACCCCTAACTCAAGCTCGGCCAAATACACATGTGAAAACCCCATTAAAATTTCTTCAGTAGTTTTTACGTAACGCGTGCACAAACAAACAAACATTCCTAATTCTATTCGATTACTCATCTTACACGCCCCAAATAATTTTTTTCCCGCAAAATATCTTCAAAATGTATGGACATGCCAACTTTACAGTTTTATCATATGTGCTAGATTTACCCTACTTATACCAAAGAAAATGACAGCGTATACCAAAGAAATCGTGCTTGCATGAATTACAGTACATGTAACATCGGTATTTTACATTCTACTACTGTGGTAGACACAGCAGTACGGTACTGTAACAGTATACAGGTTTACTTGCCTTACATTTTTTTTTTTTTTTTTAAGAGTAATGTATTAAACTGAGTTTGAATGAAATTAAAAAGTGTTTTGGGGACATATTTAGAGTTTGAACTATAAAAACCACCACATCCAAAATGTTTTCTCACAATTCGGGCGTTGACTGTATTGCTACGGCATCACATGCAAAATGTTACAGCAAGATAGATTTTTAAAAAAATAATAAGCCATAACAACTCCTAATGTAAACAAACTGCATATTGATTCAACATTTTTTCCCTAATGTTAGTTGAAGAGATGTTAATCAGTATACCCTTCTACAAGACAGAGACATATGAGAGAGACGTGTATGATTACTCACAGAGAGCTAGAAAGGCATGCTGGGATGCAGTGAGTACCAGCACTCTGCGCAGGATGTCTTTGTTGATGATGTAGTTCTTTATGTGGTACGTGTGATGTTCCACACAGAACGTGAGGAGCTCCACAATCAACGCCAACAACTGGCACGTCTGGAAATCATCTGCGGGAGTACAACCCAAACGTTTTTGTCTCTTAATGGCTAGATTAGTCTCAGACATACAGAATGTTTAGCTCTGAAAGCCAGCCCACACGCTCGCCACACGTTCCAGCTCACTTCCCGACTCGGTTGGTTAAACACTATATTTATCATTTTCACAAACACATTCACACTCGCTCACTTTCTCTCTCACCTTTGCTGGGTTTCTCCTCAGTGGTATTGGCCAGCAAGGGAGCGGAGAGCACGTGCATGCAGTGCTTATAGAAGAAACTTAAGAATTCAGTCTTTTCGGTTTTCTGCAGAAGAGAAAAATGTTCTGTTGTTAGAAATGCTAAAATCAACAGAAGATTCAAATGAAGAATGAGACAATATAACGTACGTATATAATTATATATCAAGTACAGAAGAATTTTTTTTTTTAAGTTATTCTTTCATATTGGGGGAAATAAAATGCTCACATTAGCGGTTGCCAGCATGTTTTCGGGGTCCACTAGTGTCCTCAGTAGCCCCATTAGCTGCACAGCACCCCCTAGCTCAGGGTCCGTATCACAGATCATGTGCTCAATGATCAGATTAATCAACAATATATCCTGCAAAAAAAATTATAAATAAATAGATCATTCAGGAATAAACATGAACTCATTCCTGCTCATTCCTGTGCGTTTGCTCTTCGACTGCACATAATTAAGCAACAGTACACTCGAGCTGTTGTTGTCATGCTGTTGTACTGAAAATCAGCTCAGCTGTGACGCGGTTGTAACAGCCATGCTGATATTCAGCACAACAGCACAGCCTCGAGTGTAATATAGCTTTTATACAACAACAGTTCCACAAACATCATTAACAATAAATAATGAATAAACCATGGCAGAAGTTTGACTTTTATAATTCAGCCTTGTGTTTGACGTGACTAGAACAACACGGACGACTCGGAGGTAATTCGACTAACGCACTGTTGTTGTAAACGACATAACATCGTTAGATGAATTTTCTTGCTGAAAGTGCTACTGTGATGATTTTATATGTGGGTTCTGGCAAAAAGCTTCTCTCCTCCTTCTAGTACTGTGGACCGTACTTTCATGCTGGTGACCAACATTTAGTGTAAATAACGTGCGTGTGTGTGTGTACACACGCATACATACACACTCTCATACTAATGCTTAAAAGTTTGGGATCACATGCAAATTTCTCTGTTTTTGTTTAGTGGTTTATTTTCTACAGTCTACAACAACACTGGGGATTTCAAAACTATGAAATAACACACACGGTAATTAGGTAATTATGTAACAACAGACGATTGTTATTTTAAGACACGAAGGTCAGCTGTTCTGGAATAGTTCTTGCAAGAACAGTATTTTCAAGTGCATTTGCAAAACCCATCAAGCTCCATGATGAAACTGTCTCTCATGAAGACCTTCCCAGTAAAGCAAGACCAAAACTTACCTCTGCTGCAGAGAAGTCGTTCATTTACGAGTTACCAGCCTCAGAAATCACAAATTAACAAACAGCACCTCAAGATTAGAGCCGTTATGAAGGCTTCACAGATCATGAGTAAGACACATCTGAACATTAACTGTTCAAAGGAGATTATTGTGTATTTTGACGTCTTCAGCATCACTTTACAATGTAGACAAATAAAAATCAAGAACGACCATGGAGTCAGTGATCTCAAAATTTTGAGCGGTAGTACATTACACACAGACAAATAGACACACACAAGCCCAAGTCATGCTAGCAGAATTTATACAGATCATCACACAAAATCCTCATCCCCAATTTATATAATATAGACAAGAGGTTCTCAAACCTTCCGTAGCGGGATGTTTAGCTGTTAAATAAACTACACAGATCCCTCACTACTCGTTTTTTTTTTAAACATGTACAATAATCCTAAACCTTAAATGGTCTTAATTAGGTTTTGAGAATGGCTTAAAATTTTAGTGGGTGCTTCCAAAAAAAATTTTTTTTTTACATTTTTTTTAATGATTTATATGAGTAGGACAATAAGATAAGTGTTTGTGTCAGTGGCGTAAAATGCAAATCAGTGTGTGTGTGTGTGAGCTACTCACGTCATCATTCTGCTGTGACTCCTGCATGACAAACTCGCGCACCATAGACGGGTTGTACTCCACCAGGTAAGAGAAGATATCTGTGGCCGCGCTCCGCACTTGCACATCATCCATCCCCTGATGATCAACAGCACATCAGCACAAAATCATACACGAATCATCAGCGTCTCACTGTTTCATTACTAACTATATCTGAAATAAAGCAGTTACCTACGACCTGTACAAACATAGTTCGGAAATAACCAACTTGGAAGTGCTGTGGTGTATTAATAAATACACCCCAAACACGACACCTTCGTCAGATGATCTTAATGTGTTCTTCCAAGTCCAATTTTATTACCAATCTTTCACAAAGTAATCAATATCTTATCATGTATACACACGTGGACAAAATTGTTGGTACCCTTCGGTCAATGAAAGAAAAACTCACAATGGTCACAGAAATAGCTTTAATCTGACAAAAGTAATAATTAAAAAAATTTCTATGAATGTTAACCAATGAAAGTCAGACATTGCTTTTCAACCATGCTTCAACAGAATTATAAAAAAAAAAAAATGAACTCATGGAATTCATGGAACAGGCCTGGACAAAAATGATGGTACCCCTAGAAAATACTGAAAATAATGTGACCAAAGGGACATGTTAATTCAAGGTGTGTCCACTAATTAGCATCACAGGTGTCTACAATCTTGTAATCAGTCAGTGGGCCTATATATAGGGCTCCAGGTAGTCACTGTGTTGTTTGGTGACATGGTATGTACCACACTCAACATGGACCAGAGGAAGCGAAGGAAAGAGTTGTATCAGGAGATTCGAAAGAAAATTATAGACAAGCATGTTAAAGGTAAAGGCTATAAGACCATTTCCAAGCAGCTAGATGTTCCTGTGACTACAGTTGCACATATTATTCAGAAATTTAAGATCCATTGGACTGTAGCCAACCTTCCTGGACGTGGACGCAGGAGGAAAATTGATGACAAATCAAAGAGACGGATAATCCGAATGGTAACAAAAGAGCCCAGAAAGACTTCTAAAGAGATCCAAGGTGAACTTCATGCTCAAGGAACATCAGTGTCAGATCGCACCATCCGTCGTTGTTTGAGCCAAAGTGGACTACATGGGAGACGACCAAGGAGGACACCATTGTTGAAAACAAATCATAAAAAAGCCAGACTGGAATATGCCAAACTACATGATGACAAGCCACAAAGCTTCTGGGAGAATGTCCTATGGACAGATGAGACAAAAATGGAACCTTTTGCCAAGGCACATCAGCTCTATGTTCACAGATGGAAAAATGAAGCATATCAAGAAAAGAACACTGTCCCTACTGTGAAACATGGAGGAGGCTCTGTTATGTTCTTGGGCTGCTTTGCTGCATCTGACACAGGGTGTCTTGAATCTGTGCAGAGTACAATGAAATCTCAAGACTATCAAGGGATTCTAGAGAGAAATGTGCTGGCCAGTGTCAGAAAGCTGGGTCTCAGTCGCAGGTCATGGGTCTTGTAACAGGACAATAACCCAAAACACACAGCTAAAAACACCCAAGAATGGCTAAGAGGAAAACATTGGACTATTCTAAAGTGGCCTTCTATGAGCCCTGACCTCAATCCTATTGAGCATCTTTGGAAGGAGCTGAAACATGCTGTCTGGAAGAGGCACCCTTCAAACCGGAAACAACTGGAGCAGCTTGCTCATGAGGAGTGGGCCAAAATACCTGCAGAGAGGTGCAGAAGTCTCATTGACAGTTACAGGAATCGTTTGATTGCAGTGATTGCCTCAAAAGGTTGTGCAACAAACTATTAAGTTAGGGGTACCATCATTTTTGTCCAGGCCTGTTCCATGAGTTAATTTTTTTTAATAATTCCGTTGAAGCATGATTGAAAAGCAATGTCTGACTTTCATTGTGTAACATTCATAGAATTCTTATTTATTATTACTTTTGTCAGATTAAAGTTATTTCTGTGACCATTGTGAGTTTTTCTTTCATTGACCAAAGGGTACCAACAATTTTGTGCACGTGTGTATATAACTGGATCTTTTGGTTTCTGGTGGAACAAGCGCCAGACTAACCAGTATAACTTCTAATGCTGGGAGAA
Organism: Clarias fuscus; assembly: GCA_030347435.1. Classification (NCBI taxonomy): domain Eukaryota; kingdom Metazoa; phylum Chordata; class Actinopteri; order Siluriformes; family Clariidae; genus Clarias; species Clarias fuscus. The sequence goes on along the minus strand of CM059204.1, from coordinate 12,199,744 downwards.
TTCCCATGTTCGAAAGGGTCTTGAAGAACGCATCTCTGTTTTGTGGCTGTAGAGTCTGAGAGAAGGCGCAAAACTCCTTCAGAAAATTGACCTACAAAAAGGATTAAAAAAATAAATAAATAAATAAAGTCATCAAGGAGCAGGTCAGCCACAGCATGCAAACTGTACACCGTAAATGAAGGAAGATCTCATCATTACCAGCTCCTGCCGCTTGTCGTCATCTGTGGCTTCATCTGTTAGTTGTGCAAAGAGCTCAGTTAGAAACTTCTCATCATCCTGGAAAGAGAGAGCAAGAAAATTAAAAGAGTAACCAGGGCTAGCGGATCAGGGTGTCTTGGGTCCGGGGCCATAATAATGAAACAACACCCTATCTTGTGTCAGAAATAGCATTTGTGAGCGCATCAGCTTCCTGCTTCGATAAAATATAAACTGATATATGGTCGGGTGTGGTTGGACCAAAAAAAATAAAATGAATAAAAAGATCCTTGATCCTGTCTTTTTGTTTTGATGCTGTTCTTATATAGTGCAATAGAAAAACTAATCCTTGCTTATATCAACCAGGTTTTAAGCATTAGAATAGACATGGAAAAAATAGTAACACCACCATGTATAGCAATCATGACAAACTTTCCCCCCCAACAATTAAAAAATGTAAAAAATTAAGGCTATTGCAACTTTAACGTTTCATCTAATGTTGTGTTCATCATACGTCTGAATGGGTCACGTAAACACCATCATTAAGTATCAAATGTCTGATGGGAACATCTCCAGAAACACCTCCCAGCCTCAGCCGATCTCCTGAAGTCTGACTGACGCTTAACACCGTAAAAAGCTTTTGAACACCTCAGTTCCATCATGCCTACCTATAAATGTACACCTTATGCACAAGAGGACAAAGGTTACTCATTGACAAAGGCGGGCTATTTTGAAGAACTTAAAACATGAAGAAAAAAGTGCATTTTGTTGTTTTAATGTTTTCCTTAGAAAACAGTAAAAAGAAAAGAAAAAAATGAATAAGTACGTCAAAAAATTTAAACTGGCACTTTACATTTTAGTGATGGGAAATTTGGATCATTTAGTGACTCGGTTCTTTGAATCTCGTTCATCAAAACAAACGAATCTTTTTTGAGTCATTTAGTTAATTTCAATATTTTGATCAGAAATAAAATAAAATGTTACATTTTAAATAAAACAGACCCCCAATACGTCTACATACACAGATTTTGGCTATAGTTCCGGTAATAAAAAAATTATTACAATTAAGCTAAGGACATATTATAATAAACAGAATGAGCAGCTCAGCATCATATATTCTGGTCCGATTCGGTCGTTCCTTTGTCATGTGACCCCCCCCCCATAGACACTATTATCGCACTGCATAGCGTCTATGGGTATCACGTGACAAAAGAACGTACGACTCGGACTAGAAGACTCATCAGATGAACCGCTTATTTCTGTTTACTGTATACAACCTACGGTGGTTTTGCGATGCTTTGTGCATGCGCGCCCAGTAGAAAATTAACGAATTGAACGACCCATCACTTCGTTACAAATTACAATGCAAGTACAAACTTATTTAAATGATTCAAATCCAAATACTACATTCGTTCAATAAATGATTAGCTTAAATTAGTGCTGTGGTAATTCCATAGGCAAGTGTCTGTAACTTGTCACTCTTTTTTAACTATAAATGTACAATCATAATGTCCACTCATTTAACCATCAATACACCAAACACATTTTCCTTTTTAGGAACATTAAATTATTAAAAAGGTAACAATTATGCACCTGTTGGTAGAGTGAAATTTACAGAACCTCATGCAAACCACAAGAACAACCTGGTCATTATTTCAATGACCTATGACCTATATATGACCTACGCCTAGGTCAGAATCACTGTGAAGCGCTTTATTAATACCTGAAATAAAATCTGTTTAAAAGTTCTGTCATCAGAAAGAGGTCTAAAATGTGCTGCTTTTGCACAAAGAACCTAAAAGTGAAAGATAAACGGAGACAGATTTGTTCTGTGTGACTGAGGTTCGCGCTTTACAGCAAATAAAAGGAGCTAGATGGAAAGCTCGGTGGGTTTCCATGGAAACCAACCAGCTCCTGTCTGAAACATTACACGTTACAACTCCTCCAGTGTAAAAGCACCGGACTTTCCGATAGTCATCTTTCTCTCTCTTGTGCAAGTTTTTTTTTTTTTTTTTCTTTCAGCATACTGGCCTAATTACACCACAGATACCATGCTTATTTCTTAAGCATAGATAAGCAGAGATCCAAAAAGTTTCACGTGAATTATCCGATTAACCACGTGGGTGAGGAGACTTACAGAATACTCCAAGTATAAATACACCCATTAGTTTGTTTGCAATCGCTGAATCGGTAGATTGCTGTAGACTGGTTTGTGTTGTTTTTGTTTAGCTGTTATACTTTTTTTCCCCCCCGATTTAAAATTTTTACTCAAAAGTGAAGAATACCTAAACAACCCTTTACCAAAAGGTAAACAAATGTAAACAGGGAATATGGAAATCAACTATAAGAATAAGAATATAGACAGATATATTGTTCTCCTTTTTCAATACCATTTTTTTAAAATAAGATGTGCAGAATCAACAAGGTAAATATTTTTTTTTTTAAATAGAAAATGAAGATTTCCACCATTTCTTGTTAGAAGCCGAGCAGAGGAGGGTGTGATATTACAAACTGTTGTTTAAGGTCCAGACAGTCAACGTTTTCCTGTTTATGCTCAAACTGTTTGCATTAGAAAGTGAGGACACCCCAGGAGTAAGTCTAGAGAAATTCAGAGAAATGGTTGGGGCTTCCAACTTGTGCCAGTTAATATGGAGATGCTCAGGTGCCAATCAATGCCACAACTAGCATACCTCAACACAAAATGCTTAAGATAACACAGACGTCTTGCATCCGCTTAAACTCAATGTTGAAGATAACGCGAGATGAAAATGCGTTTAACATTGGACACAGAACTACCGAATATCATAGCTTAACCTACAGTAGCTTACCTTACACAGGCTCAAAACACTTCCATTAGCCTAGCACTAGGTAAAGTCTATTTTATAATGAACTATTATAAGACAAAACAGTATGTAAAGATTATTGGTTGTTTAACCTAAAAAAATGCGTACACGATGTGCCAAGCGCCATAAAGACACCATACCACACATCGCTAGCCCACATGAGGCATTATTGCCTTCGGTCCTGATTTTCCAAACATACTGCACCGTCGATTGAATAACTCAGTATCACGATTGTAACGCATATTAAACAGACACTGTAGCTGAACTCTGAGTTCGTTCAGACATGGTTGTTTCAGTTTGTACTCGTGTGTAATCACTTTGCTCGCACAAGGAAGATATACATCTACTAAACACATACGCTACCGCTAAAAAGTTTGGGATCACTTTCTAATTCCATGGTCTTTACTGATGTTTTTCTTTTCTGTCTACATTGTAAAACAATGCTGCAGGTGTAAAATATACATTAATCAGTTGATACTGAGATGCATCTGCTACTTATGCTCTGTGAAGCCTTCATAACGGCTCTAATCTGAGGTGCTGATGTTCAACAAGTTTTAGTCTTTCTTTCCTGGGATGGTCTTCATCATGGTGCTTGAAGGGTTTTGCAAATGCACTTGACAATAATGTTCTTACAAGAACCATTTCAGAACAGCTGACCTCCGTGTCTTAAAATAACGACTGTCGTTGTTGTTACATAATTACCCAATTCCATATGTGTTATTTCATAGTTTTGAAATCCCCCAATCTAAAGAAAGAAAATGCAGCGCAAAACTAGAATGATGGCAGGTGTCGCTACGTGGCTGGTAATTTGTTTCATGATTATCTTATGTGATACTGATTTTTCGTTGATCATGGTTTCCCCTGTTAAAATATCATGACAACGGAGTTAACCACCCAGAATCTTTAAAAAAAAAAAAAAAAAAAGGACAGAAAGGTAAACATTTGCAATACAGAAAACAGCATTTAATCACTATCTCCATTACCTTTAGGTGTAAAGTGTAAGATTTTACACTCTCTTTTCATGTTTTTTTTTTTTCCTCTCTTTCACAAGACCCACCTGGAGCATACCAACAATCTCCACTTTGTTGAAGAAGATGAATGAGTGCAGGGTGGAGAGCATGTTCTCTTCAAACACAGAGGGTGTGGGCAGCACCATGTCCTGGATATACTGTACACGGTATGTCTGATGGATCTTCTGGCGCAGCTCAGGGTCTGTGATGGGAATAACCTCCTTGAAGCGAGCGGTGGTGGTGAGGAACTCGCGGTGGCGTCGCGGCTGCGGCAATGCCGGATCGAACTCCAGGCACCCGATCACGTCCATGATACACTCGTCGGAGAACATAACCTCGAAGAGAGCTGTGCGGTTTAGCAGGAAAATACCCTTGACAATGTCGTACAAGTGATGCAGGCCTTCGCGGTTCTCCAAGTCCTCGCACACGCGGAACAGCTCAAGCAGCTTGCGGATGTAGCCCTCGTTCTCCAGCGCCAGAGCCAGCTTCTCGCGCCGCAGCGGAGATGGCAGTGAAGACGCCACCAGCTCAGCCACCTCCTCCAAGCGGGACAGCTCGCACGGTGGCAGTTCCAGACCGGGAGAGGACATGTCCTCGAAACGCTCCTCTTCGGACTCATCGATCAGCTCCTGGGTGATATCCACCGATGGGTCTTTTCCCTGAACCTGTAAGTAGAACGTCACAAACAAGAAACATAACTAGAGATGCGACTTCCGTCTATAGTTTTAATACAACACCAACATAAGGGCTTTAATTTATTTCAACATAAAGGGCTTTAATTTCTCTACGTAAGGAAAAATAATCTGATGAGCAAAACATCTGAGGGTGGACGTTAACATAGTTTAGAAGTCGACATATATTATGATTCTGGATAGAACAGAGCTACAGTTTATCATATACATATTACAAGTGGGCTATGTTGGATTAAAATTCAATACATGGGAGAAAACACATACAATGTAAAAATAATATAAAAATATGATCAACGTCCTTAATATGACGATGTTCAAAAGCATAGTATGTAGATAAAAAAAAAAAAAGGCAGACAAAACATGTGTGCCCAGATCACCTGACATATCTTCTCCCAGATCTCATCACAACCAGCCTTCTCCTGAAAACTCAGGGCCAGGTCATAGTTTTCAGCTTCAGACCAAACAATCAACGTGTCCTAAAAAAAACAAAAACAAAAAAAAAACAAGCAAAGGTCACACAGAGTTCAAATACAATTAAAGCTCTTGCTATAATGATTGAGCAAACACAATGTGTGTTCATGCATGCACGGTTGAGCCGGTGTGAATCTAACACTAGTGAGAATTGAGGTGGTTCCCAGTCGGCTTTCGAGTGAATTATAGTGTGGTTCAATTGCATGAAGAAAGTGATTCGAATATGATTGCAGGAAGTGACCCAAACATTCTGGGGATCTGGGTTTGCATGCCTTTCTTTCTTTCTTCACAAAAAAAAAGGGCAGAGCTGTAGTGCTGAAAAAATGTATTCATGAGTTCGAGTAAAAAAAAAAAAAATCTGAATATGCTGTGTATTACACATTTAAATGTTCTCTCTTTATCTGTGACTTCCATGATTGTGTGAGTTTTTTTTTTTTCCGACTAAAAAATGATTAAATTATCAGGATCAAGCATGTTTGTAAAAGTTTTGTTTTGCTGGTTTTATTACACGCATATGAAAGCACTTTCGCTGCATGAAAAGCGAGTGCAAATGTTCTGTAGTGGGAAAAAGGGAAGAAAAGAAAAAAAAACACCAAACAAACGTGTAACTCACCTGCTGTTTCTGATATGCTGTATTTGGGTTGATTTTTGACTCCAGCAGCAGAGACCCTGTGAGAAACAGAGGCGTTAAGCCTGACAGTGACAGATGAGTGTATTTTCCACACACTGATCCAGGGAGTGTTTTGAACTCACCGTCGCTCTCCGCTCGCACCAGCAGAGACATGCCTTTGAGTCTTTCGACATAGCCAGAGGAGACATGTCCTGTGCCCCGGTCATCCCACTGCCGGTCCTCATTCAGAGTGTAGACCTTCACTCGTCGCCGAGTGTCAGTCATTCTTGCGAGTAAACTCTTTAGGCTCGGAGTTTTTTTTTCTTTTTTCTTTACCCTTGATACACAAATATTCAATCCCAGAATTGGGTTCGTCCTCTCGTTAGACTCTCCGCTGCACGTCTCCGTCTAAACTGGACATGTACACACGCTACCTGGTGTCACGTTAATGACGTGCCGCGCTAACGCTGCTCATCAGCTCCACACTGACACTTTTCCACAACATAGTCCGCTAATTAATCATCCTAGTTACCGACCCTGGATAACTTTACACTTCGAAGTCGGAACGACTGTCGGTGTCTACGCAACGTGGACTCATACAGCCCTCAACGGGAGAGATATACTCACTTATATATACACACATATAAATGTAAGAAATCTTGGACGCGCGCTCACACCAAACGGAGGCAAACACTAGTTAGCTGAGCTAGCTGTCCTAGCGAGTCGGCTAGCAGGCTATCTGCTTGCGTTCAACATTCTGACACTAATTTATCTCAAACCGAGTGTAGAAAAAAAATATATATGCTAAAGCAGTACCGATACCTTAACGGCCCATTATAACCACGCCGTGTTTACGAAGTGCCGAATACGGAGCAGTGTTTTCATTATTAGCCAGTCTGCAGCCTAGCAGCAAAGCTATATTTTGTCCAAGTGTTCCGCCATGTTCTGGCTGCGGGCCGCAGAAGGACCAGCCTCTCTCCTCACACACAGACGGACATTTCAAAACCTAACAGGTCGACTGGGGAAACTCGTCCGACTTTCCGGTACTCTAAATGTGTAAGGTGAGCGCTGAGCACCATCGAATAACAATGTCTATAAGGAGAGCAGCGATTAGCCCCACTGTAAGTGTTCGGCCATCTTGGGTCCCCTCAGAAAGCCACTACAGGGTTTCCCTCGCCGAGAAAGCAGGGGCGGCCCGCCACAATTTAAAGATACAGTACACCGAATAGGCGGCATGGCATAGTGTTAGCACTGTACCCTCGCTCCTGCAGGGTCCGGGTTCGACTCCCACCTCGGGGTCTGTGAGCAGAGAGTTTGCATGATTGCGGATTTCCTTGGAGTGCTCGAGTTTCCTCACTCAGTCCAAAGACATGCAGATTTGGCTAATTCCTAATTTGCCCATGTACGTGTGTTCCCTACGATGGATTGGCATACCCAGTCGCTTGCCCTGAGATAGGCTCCAGGTCACCGGGATGTCCCTGTGACCAGGGGATACAGGATAAAGCGCTATAATGAGGAGTAAGAAAGTACACCGAATAGCACAAGAGCAACAGAGAAAAAAGAGACACACACAAATGAAGAAGACTTGGCAACCAAACCAAAAGGAAAGTTTAGCTTTGGTTTACTGAACTTTGATGTCCATCAACATTTTACATACTTATAGCCTACTCATTAGCAATTGGAACGGGGGGGGGGGGGGGGGGGGGGGAGTATAAAATAAAAAATAAAATAAAAAACACCACAGACACACATGTGGAACAAACAATTTCAATCAAGTCGTTTATTGTATTAAATGACCAAAAAAAATAATACAAATCTAATCAAAAGCATGTTACCTAACAGTTAACACCGTTTTATAAAACTGGATAAAATTATAAGATTACAACAAAAACGACCAGCACATCAGAACTGAACCCTTGGGTACACAGTTACCTTTTATTTAAACCACTTTCTCAACGTTGGTGGATAAACGTAAAAACGAACATGGGCAGGAAATTTTTTTTTTTTTTTAAAAAGGTACATAATTTTTGAGCATTTTAACGTTTACACAAGCAAAGGGGAGTCTCAACACATGGTCGGCTCCAGCTAGCTTGTCCTCCGATGCAGTGATGTAATAAACAAATTTGGGGTGGAATAATAAAAGTCAGTGCAGCCCACAAGAATCTTCCTTCATTCCTGCATTCCTTCGATCTATTTCCCCGCTTGCTGGGCCTGACGTCTCAGCAGAACGTAGATCTTCTCTTTGATCCAGTCTTTGTTGTAAGGCTGGTAGGTCTGTGTGTCAGCCCGGTACCTGTACAGAACAGCAGAGAAACATTCATGAGTTGTCTCGAGTGTTCAGGATATTTTCAATTCTGATCAGTTAGACCCTGAATAATTTCCTAGGGTCTGTCAATAATGTCAACTAAAATCAGTAACATGGTCTCTTCCAAATGTATTAGAACAGTAAGACTATTAGTAAGTTTTTTTTTTCTGGGGGAATTTGGGTTTCATATCAAAAGATGAATGAGATTATGAATAGATCATAAAGTTTAGCTCTGTTGTCGTGATATTTAAATTAAACGCATTAAATCCGGGACCTCAGAACCCACCAATTTTTCAAGAAATAAAGGACTGTGACTGATGGGTGTTTCTTGTTGCGATGATGTATGCTGTTAATGACTGCTTAATTATATAATAGCAGAGTGTGTAAGCTTGTTTCTCGCCCATCTGTAAGGACTGCGTTTGTATAAACAAAAATTTAATGAAAAAGATAAACCCATATGTAGACCAGAGAGCTGCCTATAGGAGAAAAAACTAGTCATTCTGAAGTGAGGGGAAAGACGGAAAATTTCTGAGCATAAGAAAAACAACAGAAATTGATAACGGTTGTGAGAGCTGTAAAGGAAAAGACTACTACCTCATTCAGTGATAACTTTCACAGGAGGTGAAGGTCTCACAATCCAAAACTCTCATCAGCAATAAGAATCAAAAGACCACACGCAAATTCATAGTCAGAGACGAGTCACAACGTTTCTGGAACCAAGACGAACCTTTACCAAAGTGTGAATAAGAGAGGGCCTGCTCATGATCCAAAATATACAGGCTCATCAAATCAAGCATGGTGGAGTTAGTGTCAGGGGTTGTGCTCGCATGGCTGCTTCTGGAACATTCTCTTTAATCTCTATCGAATATGGAACTCACGATGGCACAGCAGAATTAATTCAGATGTCTATTGAAGCATTCTGTCTGACAAGTTACAGTAAAAATGCAACCAATCTATTACGGAGGAACTTTATCATGTAGAAAGACGATCACCTAAAACACACTCCCAACGCAACAAAGGAACTCCTGGACTGACTGAGTGAATCAGGAGACCTCAACCCAACTGAGCAGCAAAACAAAACAGCTGAAAGAAGTCTGGAAAATCATCACTAATGAAAAATGCTGATTGATGCATTTATTACATTTATGTTATAAATATCCAAATATTTAAGTGACTTTCATATAAGATACATTCCAATACTTTTGCTCACCTAAAGATTGCATGGTCTGTCATGTGTCAAGTTGTTTAACACAAATTCACTGCTTGATCCCAAACCCAAATGCCCCCAAGGTGTAGCAAAAACAAAAGACATGGCCTTGCCATTCCAGTACTGTTAAAGAAACTGAATATTAATCAGGAATATTAAAAAGGTCCACCTGATTTAGCACTAACAAGCTGATTGTAAAACCGTAAATACATGGTTGATGTAGTGAAGATTTATGGTAGGAATAGGAATAACCAGGGAGCACCTGATTCAATATCACAATATGAATGTGCCGATTTAATTTGTATTGCAGTGTACAAGTACAGTGGAACCTCGGATTGCGAGTAACGTGGTTTACGAGTGTTCCGCAAACCGAGCAAAGATTTTAAATAATTTTTTATTCGGAAACCGAGCAAGTATTAGTTTACGAGCGCCGAGTATCATGCTTCACACATGCGACTCTTATTTTGACACCGAGCGTCACTCTCTCACCTCCCCCCCCCCCCTCCCCCTCCCACCCTCCCTCCATGGCTTCGCAAACACACAAACTCTGCTCGTGCGTGCACAATTTGACACTGAAAGACACACACACACACACGCACAGACTCTCTCCCCTTTTCACCCCTCTCGGCTTCACAAAGACAGAAACTCTGCTCTGTCGCGATTCTTTTCAAAGGTAAGGTGCTGGTTCGTTTTTTTTTTTTTACTTTACAGCAGTGATTCCCTTAGTATGCGCTCACGCCTGGTCAGAGAGATTTAATTTTTTTTCCTGTTAAAACAGTGTGTCCGTGTTTGTGTGTGTGTCCGTTTGTTGTGAAACTTAAGTGATTCCTTTAGTATGCGCTCGTGCCAGTCTCGCTTTTTTTCCGTTAAACCGGTGTTTCCGCTGTGTTTATGCGCTTGTTGTAAAACTTAAAAAGTGTGTCTGTTAATATACGCTCATGTCAGTCTCAGAGAGATTTCTTTTTTTCCTGTTAAAACGGTGTTTCCGTTGTGTGTGCGTGTGCGTGCGTCCGTGTGTTTGTTGTGAAACTGTTGTGAAAAAGCGAGGTGGGGAGAGGGAGGAGGAATGTTACTGTGTAAAACGAGGCGAGGGAAGGGGCTAATTCCACACACACACACACACACACACACACACACACACACACGGCGCGTGCGCGCACCAATGGGAACACTTATCTGTCGGGATTTATTTGTACTTTTTTTTAAAGGTAAAGTGCAGATTAATTTGTTTTATTTTCATTTTATAGATTGTATTAATTATTTTTATGTATTTATTTTTGGGGGGCTGTGGAACGAATAATTTGAGTTTTCATTATTTCTTATGGGAAATGATGATTTGGTTTAAGAGTGTTTTGGAATACGAGCCCACTTCCGGAACGAATTATGCTCGTAATCCAAGGTTCCACTGTATCATGATTTTATAATTTCCCAATTCAATATTTTGTTTTCCCAGGTTACATTATTATTCTAAACATTATGCTCGTACTGGCGGCACGGTGGTGTAGTGGTTAGCACTGTCGCCTTGCACCGCCAGGGTCCGGGTTCGATCCCCGGCCAGGCTCGATTCCGGTCTCTGTGTGCATGGAGTTTGCATGTTCTCCCCGTGCTTGGTGGGTTTCCTCCGGGTACTCCGGTTTCCTCCCAAAAACATGTAGTTTAGGCTAATTGGCGTTCCCAAATTGCCCGTAGTGTGTGAATGAGTGAGTGTATGTGTGTGTGTGTGCCCTGCGATGGATTGGCACCCTGTCCAGGGTGTACCCTGCCATGTGCCCCAAGTCTCCTGGGATAGGCTCCAGGCCCCCGTGACCCTGAATACAGGATTAAGCCGTATAGATGATGAGTGAGTGAGTGAGTTTGCTCGTACTAGGATCCTGTGCTTTGAATACCACCTGTAGCCCTGACACCAACTCCACCACTATTTTACCACTAAAAATGCAAAAATGTACAAAGAAAAACATTTTAAATTTTTAAAAATTGGAGTCAGTGTGGTACTGCATGAATTCCTCCCCTCCAATCACTAATTTACAGAACGTGTCTCTTCCTGCCACAGGAAAGTGTTCAAGGAGGACTTTGTAGTAATGTGAGAAGCTGTGGGCTGGGAAGTGTGGGGTGCAAACTATGCAGCTTCATTAATATACATAACGTAAACACAGTGGTTTTGACACTTGTTTATTACCATGAATAAACAAGCGCATAGTCACCTACACGACATTTTCAATATTAGCAAATCAAACTGGTACCTTTCTTTAATAAATGTGTCTCTCTTACAAAAAAAGTGCATGCTAGACATTTCCCACAGTCTGTCAGCAAAATCAAGATCTCAGTTAGTCCCTGCTACCTGCTTCAAACTAAATTTTTCAATAACTTTTAAAGCCAGGATTCCCTTTTTTGCAGCCATGAAAAAGAAATGTGTCAAATGAGACACATGGAAGTCAAAATAGACCTTTTGCACATCTCAACATCTGTCTGACATGGCCCACCTCTGAATAGCAAAAGGGACATTACTTAACAGATACCAGGTCTAAAAACCCACATATAAAACCAGCATTTTAGAGAGAAAACACATCAGCTAACATGTCAAACAACACCCATTCTGAATTGCTTCCGTGTTGTTTTTCACGCCTAACACAAGCTGTAACACTAAAGAGCTTCTAACTCGAGGCTAAATCCCAAATCTCTCTAACAAGGGCACTACATGTGTGTGGAACAAGGGATTCTATACCCTACATAGTACACTGGCTTTTTATTTTATACTATTTGGGATTCAACCCCGGAATAGTTTTTTTTTTTTTTTTTTTTAAAGGAGAAAGCTTTTAATTAGAAAGCAGTAACGCAGTATTACCTGCACATCAGCTATTGAAGCGTAAAGCACAGCATATTCCACAGCATTCTCTCATTTGCAACAGAAGCACTGAATGAGCTAACGCTAGCAAACACCAAATCCCACCAAATCCACAATGAATACAATTTTACACATCCTGAGGTAACCATGTTTTGATAAACATCTGCAAATTAATATCCTCATTACCCTCTCCATTCATCTTCACACAAAACCTTTACGGAAGACATCTTTCAAATGTGGCAAGACAAAAATCCATGTACACAGCCCCATGAACCCAGGAAGATTTTATAATTTGAGTGCAGTACAAATAAGTCTCAGTGCTACCCATGGTAAATTCAGACAGTTTACACTGATCCACATTCCTGTCTGGATCAGCCTGGTTAAACAGACTGCTGAACCTTTTTTGGAAAAATTATATCTCGAAATGCCATCAGTGTTGTGAATTGGAGGGGAGGGGAAAAAAAGAAGAAGAAAAAAAAAAAAGAGGGGTGGTGAGTACAATTCTTAAGAAATTGTTCACAGCTGCTCAAACTACCACTCACACCTACCAGCTCACTCACAGAGATGATTAGAAATAAATGAAAAAAACTACCACATGTAACATACATAAATAAATAAATGTAATAAATAAATAAATGTACAAACACTTCGAATGTAAAGTGAGAATAGGTGAAATTACATGCCTGTAAACAAAATCCTTTAGTAGACATGCACATACTCACTCACTCATCATCTATTCCGCTTAATCCTGTATTCAGGGTCACAGGGGCCTGGAGGCAATCCCAGGAGACTTGGGGCACAAGGCGGGGAACATACTGAACAGTGTACCGATCCATCTCAGGGGGCGGGCGGGCGGGCGGGCACGCACGCACGCACTCTCTTTCTCATGCACATTCACTCACTTACTCACTCATTCACTCCATAATTCACTTACTCACTCACTCATTCACTTACTCACTCACTCATTCACTTACTCACTCACTCACTCACTCATTCACTTTCTTAGTCACTCACTCACTCATTCATTTACTCAGTCCTTAACTCATTCATTCACTTATTTATGCACTCACTCACTCATTCATTTACTCAGTCCTTAACTCATTCATTCATTTACTTATTTATGCACTCACTCACTCATTCATTTACTCAGTCCTTAACTCATTCATTCATTTACTTATTTATGCACTCACTCACTCACTCACTCACTCACTCACTCACTCACTCACTCAAACCTACATGTCTTTGGACTGTCGGAGGAAACCCACCAAGCACGCAGAGAACATGCACACAGAGACGAAAATCGAATCATGCACATACTGTATGACCAAAACAATTTTGGTTTTTTGAAATTACAATTTCACTGAAACCAGGAGCCAATTTTCACACTATTTTGCATGACTGATCTGTATAGTACCCAGGAATGCTCGGGTGCACTTGCACGTTTTCACTCCCAGATACAGCAGATGGCATTACGCACCTAGTTGGTTTGTGAGCTGCCATTGAACACAACATGAGAAAAGAACAAGGAGGTTAATATTCATGCTATGCCTAATATTACTAATATTATTGGGGGGGGGGGGGTGTGACATGTGCTTTCCTATTTTGCTTGCTATGGCTGTGTAGGTCGGACGATGAGACTGGTGAGTGCTATATGCAAACAGATTTCGGAGAAGATAGATGGCATTGATGACATCACGCCTAAACAACGATCTACTTCCAGTCTCTGGTATGATTGGCTTCCATAGCTGATTTGATTCGGTTCCAGAGTGTGGAACGCTTGTGTTCTCAATGATCAAAATAAACCAAACTTTGGGGTCAAGTGTTCTAGTAAACAATCCCTAGGCATTAATGTGAAGCATCCTAAAAAGTCGAGACCTATTCCAGCATTAGAATGCGCCTGTAAGCAATGTGAGCTCCATGAAGACATGGAGTGTGGAGGACTCGAAGTATTCAAGGGTCCTTTAAAAGAGCCATGCTCCAAAATCTAGTGAAAAGCCTTCCCAGAAGCAAATAAAATGGGACATTTTTAATAGCAGATGATTAAACCTGGAACGGGATGTTCAGCGAGCACATAGTAGTATGATGGTCAAGTGGCGAGACAATTTGTCATATAGTGTACTTCTGAAACAGAAATCAAACTTCAAGCCTGTAATATGGACTAGGTCCGCTCGTATCATCCTGATTTGTTTTCCACAGACACTTACACTAAACAGCTGAGGTCAGCCAGGTCATCAATGAAATCAAACAGCTGGCTGATGTCGTACGTGATCGACGGGCTGTTGGGGTTCATCCTTTTCAAATGCTCCTCGTACATCTTACAAACTCCTAGAAAAAAAGGGGGAGATAATACGTTTTGTTTTTTTTTTAATTAAAAATAAAACTGCATTTTAGCAACATGAAACCGTGAGTCAAAAATTATCTGCATTTTGGCTGTAGAATTTATTTTAATGAATTTTTAGAAAAGACAAATACATCATTTGTCGACATTACTTCTTTACTTTTCAATACACTTTGTCCATCTATCATCAGGCTTTAGTATTCCCTCATTAAAAAAATGTTTTAGGCTGAGCTGCAAGCAACGAATGCACTGCTGTCTTTACTTCTTCATCAGAAGTGAATCTTCGTCTTCACAGGGCTGCTTTCAGGGGACAAAAAACAGATGAACGTCTGAAGGAGCGAGATCAGGACTATATGGGGGGTGCTTTAACACCTCTTAATGAAGTTTAACACCTTGAAATACAGAGTGTTGACAGTTTGGGCAGAAGTGTGTGAAAGATCACAAAGCCCTTGGATAGCAGTCCTCTGTTTTTAATCTGTATTTAAGCTTCAGCGCTTCAATAAGTGTCTCGCTGATAATGTTCTAAAACTGGCTCTTGAGAACTCCAGGGAAATGTAAGTATCAATTTTCCAGCTGCTGGTTGCCTCTTGAACTTTTTCTCGGTCTGTGATTGAGGATGTTTCCATTCCATATTCTGCCGTTTACTCTCAGGCTCAGTGATGAATTAATGTCTCAAGTAATGATTCTTTTAAAGAGCATTTCACCTTCCTTAAAGTAATGCTTCAAATTTTGTTTGCAGATATTGAAAACACTTCTGTTTATGCTCTATATGCAGATAATTTTTGACTCACTGTTTCACAGGCCTTGAGACCAAAAAAAAAAAAAAAAAACTATTCGGCACACACTGCTCTTCACAAGTGGTTCATCCATTTTTGCTCACACCTCAGTTACAAATGAACTAATGGAACACATTCACACCTGCACTACAGTGACTGGGGAGACAGTAGCCTTGAACGGAAAGCCCTGATAAAAACGTTATATAACTAGAGTGCAGATCATTTTTGACTCAGCCTTGTACTTATGTAAAAATGATTTTTACTTACCCTCCATGCACTCATTTACAGACTCATAGTCGGCATACGTTCTTCCCTCTGGCCTTTTGGTGGGCTGAACCAGCAGAATTGTGTGAGACTACAACACAAACGTACAATCACAACCATGTAGATAGTACATTCAATAAAAAATCTGATCTGGCTCAAAAAAAAAAAAACAAAAAAAAAACTTTTTGAATATATTATTCAATTATTAAACAAATACAAAATAATATACGCAACAATGAATACCCAAATTTCTTGATATTACATCTAATTCCAAATCACCGGTGTGTGAAAGTCATTATTTAGCCAAATATTTCTGTAAATAGATTTGCCTTAGGCAAGTAATAAGGAGCAGATCTGGGGGACTCATGGACGTAGAGTATTATGGTGAACTGGTATGTTTAGATGCGGTCTTCTCCACTCTCATTGATCATTCAGGTTTGTTGATGGTGAAGTGATTGGTTGCTTTACATCTCATGGACCCTCTGGTCTGGCTCTGCCTTGTGACTGCAGTCACTTAATAGTTCAGGTATGGAATTTCCTACAGATTGGTACCTGAGCCTCTACATTAAATTAATAACATCACTGTTCTAATGAACTTACTGCCTCCTAACACACAGTATGACTGCAAATCAATTGCTGCTATCTGAGGTCACCAAAATGAGGATGATTTCTTTCTCAAGGTTTCTTCCCATTGCCATCTCAGGGTAGTTTTTCCTTGCCACCATCGTCCTCGGTTTGCTCATCACTCACTATCTGATCAGATCATCTTTGACTCATACATTGATGTAATGCTCATTTCCCCCAATTGACTTTTGATTATCTAAAGATGCCATGCAATAATGAGCGTTGTTAAAAACACTATATAAATACAATTTTATTGATTTATTACACGCCGGAAGTAGAGTGCGGACGAAGTGAGCAGGAAGCCATTTGAGACTCAGCCTGAGACTCGGGGTGTTTGCTAGCTAGCCAGCTAGTTAGTGTGTTTCACAGGCTAGTTAGCAACGTACCATGGATAACTAACTAATACACCATTTTGTGTACTAATCATTTTAAACAATATTTATGTATATTTAAATAATATCACGTTAACCTGCCCTCTCCCAGCAGACTGAGCTAACACGGTCCGTGGAGTCGTGACGGTTAAAGCACGATGCTAATAGCTTTCATGATAGCTAGCTAAAGCTAAAGCGCGCTAACGAAACAATAATATGTATTATTAGCAACTTATAAGACAGATATATGCACACTCGTGAACTCAATACAAAGATTTAAAAAAATTAAACACAAATAAAACTACGTACCATGTTTGGACCCAAGTGTAACGAAGACAACTGAGACTGTCGTTAACGCCTGCAGCTCTTTTCTACAACAGCTGCACAAGCATGAACAAAACAAAAGTCTACTTCCGTCGACACTGGATCGCACCGGTTTTCAAAATAAAAGTCACGAAACGGAAAAGAAAGCGAGTGTAGAGTTTGTATTTACAGTAGATGTATGCAGGAGAGTCTAGATAAGATGGCACAACTCCAAGAACTAGGAAGAGTAGAAAGCAATGTTAAGAGTCTTTTAGAACGGGAGTCACTGATCAAGAAAGGAAGGATTTAATTTAATTTAATTTTTTATTTTTTGAGGAAGACTGGACTGGAAAGTCAGCTTTAAAGGACAGGGAAGTTGAGAAGAGAGAGAGCTATAGGTGGCGGTGATTCAACCTACAAAACTCCAACTAGATCCTGAGTGGCACTGAGATGAAACATGTCGAGAAGAAAAAGCGTGTGCCAGTACCGGATAAACCAGATGAAGAGTTTAAGACACAGAACAAGACAAGATCAGGGAGGGATACGTTTCAAGAAAGGCTGCTCTGGAGAATCAGCTTTAAGAGGATGGAAAGATGAGGGAGAAGAGACCTACTGTACAGTTGGTTTCAATGTAACCAACATACTGGATTCCAACCGCCATTAAAGAAGAAGAAGAAGAAGAGATTAAAGACAAAGAGAGACTGTGGCCAGCTACAACTACTTACCACTAACCACTTTACTTCATTTTTTCCCTGAAAGAAGGCACACAACCCAAGTTAATGTGGTTGTAACACTGCTCAGGAATATACACTATGGTTCAAAATGTGTTTAATTATTGTTTAACTACAGTGGTTTATTGGAATTATAATAATACCATATATATGGTATACAGTAATACCATCTTTTCATTACATCAACATATCTCATGACACTAATATGGGTTTTATTGTGGAACATTATATAATATGGTTTTACTGTGGTAATTTATGGTATCCATGACACTAATATAGGCAGCACATTGTTAATGGTTAACACTGTCGCCTTGCATCTCCAGGGTCCAGGTTCAATTCCCACCTTGGGGTTTGTGTGCATCTTCTCCTCGTTCTTTGTTGGGTTTCCTCCGGGTACTAATTTTTTTTCCTACAGTTCAAAAACATGCTGGCTGGAAAACCCAAAATAGCCCATAGTGTGCTTATGTGAATGCTGTCCAGAGGTCCCCACACAGTTGTAAAAATGGGATTACATGCATTGGTCACCACTGGCCTTGACGGTCCCTAGTTGGACTAAAGAGGTTCCTGGATGGATGGATGGATGGGTGGATGGATGACTTTAATATGCTTTTACTCTGGTGGTTTTACTGTGATAGATAGATAGATAGATAGATAGATAGATAGATAGATAGATAGATAGTTTTATTAATCACAAAGGTAAATTGTATCCAGTTCACAGATTATTTAAAAAAGTATTTAAAAATAAATATTATACATTGTTATAAAAAAAAGAAGAAGAAGAAGAATATACTGTTTATATGTATATGATGATTTTATATACTGGTGGGAACTCAATTAACTGTATATAATGTACACCAGCAAGTTGAAATATTAATAAAAGAGAGAATGAAAGGACACGATGACATCAGTGCAATGTGGAAACAGAATGTATATGAGCCTATTTATAGAGAGAGCTGCTCCCTCTCCTGACACACAGCAGAGTTATTGTAAAGACTAATTGCAGTCGGCAGAAAATACTTTCTGTAGTGTTCTTTGTCACAGTAAGGCTGAAGTATACTCTTGTTTAAAGTGCTTTGCTGTTTAGCCAGTAGATTGTGGATGAGGTGTAAGGTACTCTCCATGATGGTTAACAGTTTGTGTAGCATCCTAATCTCCACTACCAACTCCAAACACTTCAGGGGAGAGCCCAATATTCAGCTAGCCTTCCTGATTAACTTGGGTTTTCTAGAGTCACTGCTTTTGATTCCCAAAGAATATTGCATGAGGTGGTTCCTCTCAGACCAATCCACAAAGCTGTCTACTCTGCTATGCCTTTGTACTCTGCTTCCTGATCATCGTTAACAAACCCCACAATGGAGAGTCATCTGAGAACTTCTGCAGATAACAGGTTTCAGAGTTGTACTGGAAGCCCAAAGTGCATAATGTGAAAAGGAAAGGTGAGAGTCCTGTGTCCTGCACAACTGCAGATCCAGTGTTGCAGACCACGTTTTCAGCCAGACATCCTCCAGCCTCACAAACTGTGGGCTGTCCATCAGATAGTTGGTTATCCAGAAGGTTGTGGATGTGTCTACCTGTATCTGTAGAGATAGAAATCAAAGGACATGATTCAAACAGTGCTGCTTGCCATATTTAGCTGAGAAAGAGTTGCAGTGGGTCTAGGAAGGTGCTAACCTGAGGTCTTGGATGAGCCAAAACCATACTCTCCAAAACCTTCATTATGTGAGATGTATGGGCAACTAGTCTGTAGTCATTGAGGGTGGGTGGGTATGATGTCTTTGGTACTGGAAGTCTTCCACAGCAAGGGACCTTTCTCCTGAGGTTAAACAGATGTTGTAAAATTCCACAGAGCTTGTTAGCACAGACCTTCGAAACACTAGGGCTGATACCATCAGAACCTCCAGCCTTTTTTGATTCGGTGTCCCCAGCTGCCTCTTCACCTGACTTCTTTAACTTAGTGGGGTGAAGGGACTAGAGGGCACATTCAGACTGCTGGATAAGGTATAAGAGATGCATGGGGGTGGTGGTGGAGCTGTGAAGGTTATTGTGGGGGTTTGGGTGTGGATATGTGGACAATGTGACCCTCTATTGTTAGTCCGTGGGGAGGTGTGAGGGGAAAGAAGTTGTGAAGATGGTGGGGGAGGGAGGGTGTGATGTCTGTGTGGCTGGAGGAAGGAGCAGAGGGGACAGCTGGAGATCCTGTGCTAAACCTGGTGAAGATCTGTTCAGCTCGTTTTCTCTGCTCAGGTCTCCCTCAGTCTGACCACCCTTGGCCTTATAAGCAGTAATATCAGACCACACATCTCTCATATAGTTCACCTGGAGCTTATTTTTCAGCTTTCACCTGTACTCATCTTTGCACTCCTTCAGTTTCACTGTGGTACCTTATGGTAACCATTAGGGATGGAAATCACCAGTCACCTACAAATACATTATTATTACAGCACCTAAGTGTGCGATTTTATAAATATGCAAATATTAACATTTTCCCATTGTGTTACAATTTTCATCCTTTAAAAAATAATAATTAATTAAACACAGCTCATTCCTTATAACATTAGTTTTCTCGCCAAGGGCAGCATTTTTAATGCTTTGCAATTATTCTTTTACAGTGGTATTTTGTGGTATGAGGCTACTATGCTACTATTTAACTTCATGTAAAAAGCTTTTTTTTTTTTACAGAATCATACGTCATACATTACAGTAATCGTGTTATGCAATGTTTTTTTTCGACTGCAAGTGATGGTATATACTGTATTAATGATTATATATGCACTGAAAGCATTATTCACATGTACATAATAAAAACAAATGCTTAAAAGGGGATGATGTCTAGATGAGTATAAATTCAATGTCCATAATAAACTGTGTTTCCAGTGCAGTGTAAATGTGTTTGGGAATTGCAATGAGTTTACATGTGGAGAGAGTCTGGTGCTGGCAGCTGAACAGCAGTGCTGAATTAATGGTGGATGTTAAAGAGGAGAGAGACAAGCTGGGGGGAAACTATTCTGGAGCCTGATAAACCTGTTCTGTCTGTTAGATATAGGAGTGTGAAATTAACTGTTAGACTGATTAGGAGTACTTTGGAGTAAGTGTAGCAAATTGTTTATCTTGAGATTTTTTATTTTAGAATTCAGTACTATACTACAAAACCGTTCAGTGCATAAATTTGGCTTGTCAGAAGGTGTTGATTAATTTTATTCAGGAGCATGGCTTAACCAATAGTGCTGGCTATAGTATAATACTGTTTTATTACTGCACACATTTTAATATGCTGTCTTTTTTTCTTCTATAGCAATAGCTTATCCACAATGATTATGGGAGAGGCTCCACATTTTAGTTGAATTAATCTGAAATTAATCTTTAACAAAAACAAAAACATGCTGTATCATTTTTATTCTAGTGAAACCTTTTGTAAGGAAACGTTTATTTAATATTCATTCATTCATGAATCTTCTATACCATTTATCCTGTACATGGTCATGGGAAGCCTTCAGCCTATCCCAGAAAACTTGGCAGGCTACACCATGGACAGGGTGCCGGTCAGGGCTCACACTCACACATAATCAAACACCACGGGCAATTTGGGAGCACCAATGAGCAGAATCTGCATGTCTCTGGACGGAAGCTGGAGTACCTGCACGGGTGGTACATGCAAACTACATGCACACAGACCCGAGGCAGGAATCAAACCTTTGACCCTGGAGGTGCGAGGCCACAGTGTTAACCTCTATGCCACCGCTCATTCTATTCTACTCTAAAAATTATTATATAAACACAATTTTTTAAAAGATGAAAACCCAAATAAAATTATAACACAGTCACTTTTCGACTCTGGAAGAATTCTGTTTGGGTATTTGACCACATTTCTTGGCAGAATCGGTAGTGATCAATTACATTTGTTGGTTTCCTGGCACAGACTCAACTTTTAAGCATGATCCACAAATACAGGAGGGTATGATGTGTGTTGGCCAGTCCGATGAGTGCTATCAATCAAACCCTTTTTATGTTGGCACAGTGAAGGAGTTCATCATCATCACTAATTCGCTTGATGAATTAAAAGCCTTCAGATTTCAGACCTTTGGCACTAGTGAATTAATAATCTAATTGAGCGCCTTTTTTTACCCAGGATGTAACATTTTTTACTCTATATTTGTTCATTTTGAAAAACCCAAAATAAATTAAATATCGTGCTCCAGATTCTTGGGACTTTCTCATGTTAAATATACTGTACAATTATTCTTCCCCAGTTAAAACATTAATCATAAGCCCAACATTGCCATGATATTCATGTTCATTATAAGTGTATGTTAAGTTCTTACTGCAGTTATAATCCTGATCAAGCTAGGAAATGGCACTCATGGTGGTAGATCACTCAACAGATATATATATATAAATAACAATTAATATTTGGTTGCATTATTCATGCTTAAAATAGTGAGCTTGTTCCAGAAGCAGTCATGCAAGCCTAAGCCAAGACATCACCTTGACATTGCTTGAACCGTGACCTCATAGGCATGTGCAGTGGCTCAGGCTAAAACTATGGCCTCTTAAAATGTCTGTGCACATCCCGGTGTATAAGCGAGAACCTAATTTAAATATTTATTTATTAATTTATCACAACAGTTTTTAATTGCACGGTCTCTGATATTTAATTGGACTCTCTTTAGCTTTGATTATGACATACTTTATTTATTTTCCATATTAAATATAGCTGTGATTTTTTTTTTTTTATGATGCAACCTCACCAAATGTTTAAGTAATCTCTACTCTCAGTCTTCATCGTCATCTCATCATCTGTACTGCTTAGTCCTGTATACGGGGTCGCGGGGGGCTTAGAGACGTAGGGCAAGAGGTGAGGTATACCCTAGGGTGCCAATCTATTACGGGAACCACACACATACACACACTCATTCACACACTACGGGCAATTTGGGAACGCCAATTAGCCTAGTCTGCATGTCCGGACTGTGGGAGGAAACCGGGGTACCCGGAGGAAACCCCCAAACATGGGGAGAACATGCAAACTCCATGCACACAGAGACGGGAATCAAACCTAACAGCGCTCATGGTTTAATAATGTGTCAGACAGCTCTTTTGTGACACAATTCCTGTCATTTCAACAATCTCCTTGGTTGTTTTCTTTGCTTAATGCAGGTCAATAATTTGACTCTTCTGCAAACTTGGTAACATCTTTTCCATGCTTATTATTGTGCAGAAATAATGTATACAGTATTAGTACTGAAATTAAACCAAGGATTAAGTATTAATCTAAAATGAACACGCATAAATGATTGAGTAAGAACATAGGTCAATACACAAACTCAGTGTAATTTAATGTCAATTATTTCATTATTACATAAATTATTAAAATTATTGTGCTTGATAATTTATTATTTGAAAAATTATTTGCGAATATACCCATTCATTTATGCACGTCCTTGAACAAAATTCGATTCATTAAATCTGAGACAGGCATCCTCAAAAACCTTTTCATCACCAGAGGGAGACTTTTCCCCCTTTAATGTTCACGTTGTGCCATTGTGCGTAATTGCGCACGGAGTCTCTGGTTAAACCCATAGTGCTGGATCAGGTCCTTCTGCTCTGAATTGATCGGGTTGAATGTGAAACAACCAAAAAGTAATTTCACTAAAACGTGATTTAGGGAAACTATAAACGGATCTTTAAAGAAAATTCGAAAATATGTTTTTCTGTACAAATCCAAGGCTCATGATTCTCACTCTTGCATCTCTCTCTCTCTTTCTATGTGTGTGTGTGTGTATGAGCGAGAGAGAGAGAGAGAGAGAGAGAGACACTACTACTCCACCTCACTGAACTGAACACTTCTGCGGGAATACTGTGCACTCCGCACTTGCGCCGCGCGAGCTCGTGATGCTGTACCTACAATCATTCCGGTTCTACACTGTTTTATAATCTATCAGTGCTTTTTTTTTTTCTCCCGCCGTTCCGGATGCGTGAACTCGACTTCTTTTGAACTAAAACACCACTTCTTTTTTTTTTTTCTTGCCGCGATGTGGGCGACGCCGAAGCGGACGCGGTCGGAGGCGAGCGAGGACGCGGAGATCGCGGTGAACGTGGGAGGCTCGAGGCACGTCCTGTGCGCGAGCCTGCTCGAGCGCTTCCCCGCCACGCGCCTCGCGCACCTCGCCGACCGCGCCGCCGAGAGCTCGTGCGACCTGTCGCGGTTCTGCGACGACTACGACGCCGCGACGCGCGAGTTCTTCTTCGACCGCGACCCCGACGCGTTCAGGTGCATCGCCGAGGTCTATCAGTACGGTGAGGTGCACATGGCCAAGGGCACGTGCCCGGTACGCTTCAGCAAGGAGATGGAGTTCTGGGGAGTGGACATGGACCTGCTGGACGAGTGCTGCAAGAGCAACCTGAAGGAGGCAGAGGAAGAGCTGTCTGAGATCGCCGAGAAGGTCCGCACCATTCTGGACGACATGGAGGGAAGCCCTGCGAGTGGAAGGTGCAGGGCGTTCCTGTGGAGGCTCATGGAGAAACCGGAGTCGTCCTGGGGCGCACGCACTGTTGCGCTCCTTTCCTTTCTGTTTGTGCTCCTTTCGTCCGTGGTGATGTGCGTGGGCACCGTCCCCGAGCTGCATGACCAGGACGATGATGGGAATCGAATCGAGAACCCAAGTCTGGAAGCTATAGAGACGGCCTGCATCGTTTGGTTCACTCTGGAGTACCTGCTCCGGTTAGCTGCGGCGCCCAGCAAGTTGCATTTCGCCATCTCGTTCATGAACGTGGTAGACTTGTTAGCGATTGCGCCTTTCTACGTGCTTCTCGTGCTGTCATACCTTGGCACTGCTGTGTTGCAGCTGGGCACCGTGCAGCAGGCAGTGCAGGCACTGCGCGTAATGCGTGTGGCACGCGTGCTCAAGCTGGCACGCCACTCTTCAGGTCTGCAGACTCTCACCTACGCGCTCAGGAGTAGCTGCAAGGAGCTCGGCCTGCTGCTCATGTACATGGGCATAGGCATCTTCCTGTTCTCAGCACTCGGCTACACGTTGGAGCAGAGCCACCCGGAGACCATGTTCACCAGCATCCCGCAGTCCTTCTGGTGGGCCATAATTACTATGACCACAGTGGGCTATGGTGATATCTACCCCAAGACCACACTGGGCCGGTGCAACGCCGCTGTCAGCTTCCTGTGTGGTGTCATCGCCATTGCACTGCCCATACACCCCATCATCAACAACTTTGTCATCTTTTACAGCAAGCAACGTGTGCTCGAAACTGCCGCCAAGCATGAGATAGAGCTCATGGCACTGCGCTCCAAGGAAGGAGAGCCTGCTGGTTCGGAAATCCAGAGGTCATGTCTGTCGATGGCCGATCGAGTGGCGTGCGACGATGCAAAACTGACTTCACAGAGTGATGGACACATTCCGCTACTAGAGGATACTGGACAGGACATCACGGTTCAGAAATGCCAGAAGAGAGATGCCTAGTGGAGAGACTACAGCATTCTATTTTGACATTGAAATATATCAACTCATTCATGGATCATTTGGACCACAATGTTATTTTATAAGCTATGACTCTAATCACTGCATGCATGGAAATAAAGCTGATTTTCCTTAAATTGCTGATGAAACTAAGCCAAACTGCCAGGTGGTGTGTTTTTTTTTTTTTTGTTCAACTGAAAATCTTTATCAATCAAGGATAAATGTTGTGTTTGTTTAACAGCTTTATAGTGTTAAATACAAAATAGCAATTAATCTGATATTTTCTGAGCTGCTGCACAACAGAATTGATCTTTTTTTTTTTTTTGACGCTAAGCTGCGTGAAGTATTCGAAACTTCAAAGTGCAAGACAATCTGTCAGTGCTTCTGTTTTCATGTAAGTGCTGCTTTCCCTTACAAAAGTACTCACCTGATTGAGCTTTTTTCCCCCTGCCTTTTGTAGTGTTGCAACACTGGAACTGAAAATAAGGGTAAATCCTCTGAGTACACACTGTAAATATTCCACTGTCCCAGTAAAGTTTCAGGTTTAAACACTACAAAAGAACTAATGAAAGGTATAACCATGAACAAGGTTTATATGCTGCCTTTTTTCTAACTTACTGTATCTGTATAGACACCTGCCAGCTTGTGAATTTCTGAAAAGCATGTCTGCTTAACCCTAAATATGAAACGAATAATTAAAATGTCTTAACTAAAGAATGCTTTAAGGAATGATTAATCAAGTGTGATTTTTTTAAATGTACCTCGTCATCGTTGACCATTCACTCTCCTCTGGGGCAAAAAGCATTGATTTTTTAAAATTCAGCATTTGCTCACTTTTTGACCTATAGTTAAGCATTTTAATGAGTTCAGTCATCCTAGGAGTAGTTTATAGACGGGAAGATGCAATTTGCTAAAAATCTATCAGAAATAATAGAATTTGCTTACATGCTGAATGTATTCTGTATGGGTTTAAATGTATTTAATGCATCTTCCCTGCCTGTGTGAATCTAAAGGCTGGCTTTTATGGCCATTAAGACGTATGACCCATGCATGCGCTGTGTGAGAGAGGGGGGTTTAAATTTTGCAGCAGTGCTTTGAGTGTCTCAGTATGTGAGCCATTTGTCATGTACAGTGAGACAAGAGCGGAAGAGGAGGTGTGTGTGTGTGTGTGTGCATGTCTTGAATAAAGCAAATGGTTTGAGTTAGGATGATGCATGTTGGACTTTGTTTGTATGGTATGGATGTGCAGTCAGCATTAGTGTGTCTGTTTGTGTACGTGTGTCTGTACTTCATTGTGTGTTTGCTTTGTGTAGTCATGCCTGGAGTCTGAGATATGGCACTGAGCTGGCACGTGGGTGGACAGATGAGCAGACACTCTTAATAGCCTACAATCAGCCCACACCCCCTCAGTCTCCTACCACACACTCACTCAAACACACACACACTTACAGCAAACACTGTTTGTGATTAAAGTATTCATTAAGACATTTGCATGCATAAGTTCGCACTCCACAGACCTTTTTTTAAACTCTTCATTCAGCCAGACACACAGCAGACCCACATACTTAGATAAAACCCGCTGCTCACTTAAAACCATGATCTAAAAGAAGAACATGCGTCATGCATTGAACACTCAGAACAAGTCTCTTCTTCTGTTTGAAGTCTACATGGCTCAGGATTGGGTTACACACTTGATCAGACTCCCCGACTCTGTCGGCCTCTGCAAATAGATCCAGCATACAATTTCCCAGATTTTAGGATTTGTGTGGCATCAAGGCTGCTGTCATTCCCATACTAACTTACACTGTCAGGAAACAGAAAAACAAGTTTTCAAGCTAAGTGCCACTTCCATCATGAGGAAGAAACATTAAGTGAACCAGACTCAAAAGGGACCCCTCCCCCATCTGGGTGATACTGGATAGTGCGATTGTAAATAATTTTACTTCAAAATTGGTTTTACACCTACTGGTTTCTTTAACAGGCAATTGTACACCTGCTCATGTATGCAGTTATTAATTCTGTCAATCATACAGCAGCAGCACTTGCCTATAATCATGCAGGTACAGGTTAAGAGCTTTAGTCTAATCTCTGACATTGTTATATGTGCTGTATGAGCTGGTTTCAGTTGTTTGAGAAATGTCTAATCTCTTCTGATTTTCACAATCAGCAATCTCTAGATTTGACAGAGACTGGTTCAGAAATCAGACCAAAACACACCGTTGATGAAAAAGATCAGGCGAGAATGAACAGTTGTCTTACAGGGAGTATATAGCAGCTCATACAGTATAATCACTCTTAACCAGTGAGGTGAGCAGAAAAGCTTGGGCTCACCAGAAAGAATCTGAGGCAACTGGAAACATGAAAACTGGGAAAAGGCTAACTGTGCTTCTAACACACCATTTGGTAGGGTCTGAAATATTCAAATCAGAGACTATGTGGTTATTTTTAATTACTGCAGCTTTCCAGTAAAATAACAAAAGTCAGGCTCAGTAGTACAATGCTTTATGAAATTACCACAATAGTCACCTTTTTTTTTTTTTTGGCATTTTGTCCCCACTATGGACATCCTTTCCCTTGTATTGGTTCTGAAACTGTCTCCAAACCATTCCTCTTAATAGTGTTTTGTCACAATTAACAGAAGTCTTGACAGAAACTCAGTTTTATCATATCTCTCCTATGTTTCTGCTTCTTTCATTAAACTCACAATGGCTGCACTCCTTAGCAGAAGTGTAGT
Source organism: Clarias fuscus (assembly GCA_030347435.1). Classification (NCBI taxonomy): domain Eukaryota; kingdom Metazoa; phylum Chordata; class Actinopteri; order Siluriformes; family Clariidae; genus Clarias; species Clarias fuscus. The sequence goes on along the minus strand of CM059204.1, from coordinate 12,171,959 downwards.
GCTGCATTTGAGGGGAAGTTGCATCTTTTACATTTTGGTAGCCTTCTAAGTTACCTGACGCTTTTGCATTTTGAAGAATAAGGCATTTGGTCAGTGCAGCATAGTGAAATTAATTAATTCTGACATACCTCAGTTTGTTAGGAAACTGATTGGAGACCATAGTGTCATAGCGGATAGCGTCAACCATGATACAGAGAGTGAAGAAGTTTGCTTAACGTCCCAGCTTTGTAGTTTTCTAATCGATATCCCAGAGCCTTACCCAATGAGCCTCCACTTCTCCAGCGTGGTTTGGACTAATACTTCTCTAATACATGTACAAGTATGAAAGCAAGAACATAACTGTTTTATATCTAACTTACCTTTATATACTGTATACATAAATAGTGAAATTCATTTTCTCTTGTATCCAACTTACTATGACTCCACAAGACCTTTGGTAGGTGTGTTGTGGTGTCCGGCTCTGGGACATTGGAAGTGGATCCTTTTGGCCACGTGGGTTGCGGGGTGTTGACCTGAAGGACAATTCATTGTTGCACTGTTAAAAGTCGCACTATTTCAAAACAGAAATCATATGTACCTCATAGAGTATATATGGTATGTTTATAGTAAACAACCAGCTACTCATTGAACTGCTGCGACAAGAACACCTCCAACTATCTCCCAATGGGTAAAATATAGAGGGATTGCCTGGAATCGGGAGATGAACTGCCGTAGACGTGTTTCATCACCAAGGTTCGATTGACTGACGTTATTCACCAAAATTGTTGCTGGCTCTTTGGATACATGCGATCAAGATGACAGCATCGCTTTGTCTTACATACTCGGTCGTTAACAGGCTTCAATCCGCCGTCAATTGCTAAGATTTAGGAATGATCTCTCGCTGACCATCAACTATCAGACTTATTGACTCAGTCAGTGTCAATCAGAGATTGTTGACTGATGCGTCAGCAAGGAGAAAGTGAAAATACTTTATTCAATGGTTTCAGCGATTGTCGACGGTGACACGCATTCGGCAAAGATCGATCTTTGTCATAAGTAAAAGGGGGCCTTTAATTGACTCTAGCGTGCTTGTTGCAATGCTCATAATGCAACTTGCTTTAACATTATATGTTTTTTTCTGTGACACATTTCTGAATACAATGTAAAATGTTTGCTGTTTGAAGCACGTACATTCATATATACAGTATGTAGGACATGTTTTGGCCCCAAGGGGAAAATTTTTTGTAAAGCTTTCCACAAAACCTTTAAATTAATATATTTAATTGATGTATTTAGTTAGACATTTCTGACATTTTTCAGAAGTTTCTGCTGCTAATAGGTTGGAACAAAGCTTGCACAGTTATACTGAGGTTTATTACTTATTATGGAAAATGCAAATAATAAAGGCTAATTTAAGCTATGTTTGTCACTCACCATTTTCCAGCAATGTTCAACAATTCCAAAATACAATCCAGATACACCACATGGTTGTGTTTAGTTATGGCAGGACCTTAGTGCAATTAGCCGATGATAATTGGTTTATCATAAAAATGCATACTTTGAGAAGCGTTTACAGATGAGCAAGTGATAGAGAGGCAGAGAGATGGACTGAGGACTAAAGTGTGTTTAGGTAAACATGAAACGAGGAATAACTCCCACTGCCGTTGTTCTATCAGTTGTCAGAATTTCCTACCAGTAGAAAAAACAGATAATTATACAGCTCTGTCCTGCAGTATCAAAATGAACATAACACTGCAAAAAAAAAAAAAAAGCAATACTCAGTTTTAAGATGGGCAGCAGATTCTGACACATGAATGTACTTCATAAGAATGTAATTTCTATAGTTGTAACATGGGTACAAACGATAAAAAAAAACAAATAACAAATAAAATGTCAATTAAAAACAGAAAACTATAAAACACCTCAGTAAATTCGCTAATTAATTAATTTATGGGCGGGACGGTAAGATAGCAAAGCGTGACGTATTTTTAATGCGCATGCGCAGAGAGCCTGGGTAGGGAATACTGATGAGTAGGATGAATTGATAGAACACCTGTTGCTATTAGCATGTAGTTGACAAGAAGAAGAAAAAAAAACCTTGTAACTAAAAAAATTCAGCTAAGAATTTCCTCATAAAGTAAATCTCGGATGACACCGAAGATCACATATTAATTTTAAGTCACGATTTTAAATCTGTATTTTTCCGTTAAGTTCTCCTTTAAGCCAGTGAACGCTTTTCATTCTAGGACTTCTGATAAGAGTTCTGCGAGTGAGACTCGATGCCCTGCGCACATTTAGTTTCCCCACTGCCAAACAGCTTGCGCGTGTCTAAGTTCAGCTCGACATAAATGAACCCTGTAATTCAGCACTAGGCGCGTTGCTGTGCGAGAATGCTTTCAAACAGGTCTCTTAGTCATGCGAAATGTGCTTTAGCTGTCAGCAGACATGAATTTCGCACCAACAGGTGTCAATCAGGAGCGCCTCCGCACTGGCTGCAGCATTAAGGCCTAATGAACAGGCTGGGACGCGCGCGCGCGCATAACGAGAGCGCGCGCCGAGACAATGGCAACCCGCGCTAATTGAAAAGAGTGAGTCGGCGGATAATGACGGCATTTATGAGCCCCGTCTACCTTCTGTCAGTTTCCTGAGAGACGAGAGAGAGAATGGCAAAGGTTACAGACTGCAGTGCCTGGAAGAAAAAAAAAATGCTAAGAAGCACAGTTGAAACAAGCACATTTTCCTTATCACAGGTGAGAGGATATGTATTTTCACTCCATTTTCTCTGTTTTTTTCCTCCTTGAAGCGGCTGACTAAGCCTGTGGTTAAATACAGGAGGAAAAAATAATAACACTAATCAAGACCGACCTTTACCAACCATGGAGAGAGGAGGGAAAAAAGCCAGGAAGTGTTTATAAAAAGAAGATTGCTGTTCTCTCTCTCTCTCTATTCTGCTTGTCTGTAAACAGGCTGAGACGTCTATCTCTCTCTCTCTCTCTCTCTCCTGCTCTGCTCGAACACCTATATGTCTTCTGTTTTACAATATATACAGCGGTTTAATCATACGTCTTAGTTTCTTGTCAATCCTTCACCGTGACGCCTATGAGAAATGCCCGAAACACATGTTGTAGATATTAATGTTGTGTTGAGTGATTGTGATGCTCAGTGATCGGTTGCTCTTGCATTTTTCTTATTTCCGTAAGACCTTGTTGTAATGGTGATTAGTAGATGTAAAGAGAGAGCAGTAATTTTTTTTCCCCCTAATGGGAAAAAAAATTGAGAGATGAGTGAAAGAATATCCGATTCAGTCAAAAATACAAAGATTTCTAAAAATCAAATCAATAAATAGGTTGCTAGAGCAGTACAAGTCACACCGGGACTCTTGAATGAAGGTATAAAACCAAATTACATTTATAAAAGACTGCAAGCACAGTACGGTGATGATGCATTCGAATGTTTTTGAATAAGACTGTACATCCTTAAAGGACTATCCCAGCTGAGGTGGCTTAGAGCCCAAAGCAGTCATTCGAATGAACTTTCAGTGAGTGAAACACCTGATGCTTAAAAATGGAAGGAGAACTCGCCACCAACTTGCGGAAAAGACGCATCTGTCATTTACAAATATTCTTTCATGAACATCACTTGCACATTACAGGAACATGGCTGGGAGTTATTGCCACTTCTCCCGTACAGGGAAATAAAGGTTTTTTTTTTAACTCTTAACTGTGTTCTGTTGTTCTGCACAGTCAAAAGTCCTGCTTTGACTTGAACACTCCTTGTAAAAGTACTCGAATATTTTAAATAATTTTTATAACAGATCATAGATTGCTGGCTAAAAGATTAGGCTCAGATCAGAATAAACTCAGATATGAAGGCATGCAAGAAATTAATGGAGAAATGTGACTGTACATAAATGCTGATGCTCACTGGGCCAAATGTGCCTGTACTGGCCAGTCAAGGACGGCCATGAGGATTGTAAAGGAGAATCCTAATAACTCAAAAGCACCAATGTCAAATATAATTTTGACTTTCAGCCAAATTTTCGAGAAAAAAAACCCACAGAAGACTTGTGTCCTCTAGCTTCAATAAAACGATTAAAACTGACATCTGCAATAGCTTCAAACACAGCAAAAAGTGACAGCAAGTGACAATATCTTGAATCTAATCAAATTTAGTTTTCGTGTTATAAGGTTAAAGAAAGCATTAAATTTGCTTAGCTTATTTCTAGACATTTTTGCTATTTTTAAGAATATATGTTTTGTTCAGTTGGCAGATAATTAGTCAATTTTAAGAATTTATTTTAAGAAATAAGCAAAATGATCTGCCAATCGACCGAAAAAATGTCTAAACAATTAGAAACGTTTAGTAGAAAATTTCTTGTCTTTGGTTTATTACTTATATATAATGTCTTATGATAAGAAATATGAGTGCTATACTGAAAGTAATGCAAAAGTAGGCATAATCTTTATATTAGCTGACATACAGTAGGTCGTTCAAGTTACACATAGAATAGAGTAACTTTGCCTCTACACAAACTTAGTACTAAAAAAAAAAAAACAGGGTTTAAATTATTGGGCTGCATCTAGCAAAGAAAACACTCAGATTTGATTTGAAATTACTGGAAGTGGGTTAATTATGGCGACTCTGGAGGCAGTGCTCTGATCTGGGGTTGCTTCAGTTGGTCAGGTCTAGACTCTAGCAATGTTATGTGGCAATAAAATAAAGTCAGCTGATGACCTGGATGACCAGGTCATCATACTAGTGGAGTTTTTCTTCCCTGATGGCACAGACATTTTCCAGGACTCAGATTGAGAAAGAGTGGTTCTGGGAGCATAAGGAATAACTTTCATATATGAACTGGCCACTATGGTGTGTGCTATAATCAAATCTAAAGGTGATTAAATGAGATTTTAGAGTGCGCAACTTTTTTGGCCATCACAAGGGATGCATTTAAGCCATCAGTGATACTTGCTCTCAAAATTCTCTATGTTGCATGTGATGGTCTCTCCTACTGCATGATTTGTCTTCAGTGCTGGGTTTTCCTTCTTTAGACTTCTTCATCCATCTGTACACATTGCTGTAGCACAGTGGGACACCATTAACAGGCACAAATTGGATTTTCAAAGAGGATTTGAGAGTTAGATTAATTGATGTTGCAAATGCATGGCATGTAATAGAAAATATTTTGAGACAACATTATTTTTAACAACTGTACACCAGAGGAATGAAGAACTGGGATCATATAAGAAACAAATAATAGTCATTGGACTTTGTAAGATTGTACATACTTATTAAATTTAATTAATTGTTAGTTTTCTGTCAGGAAGACTAAAGTAACTCAGCTAAGCATTTTATACAACCGTAGTGAATAGAAAAGCATGCACTGCAAACTGTATGGTGGATGGGCTAGAACAGCTAAGGACCACAACAGGTCCCACTCTCTGCAGACAAGACTCATTTTAATAGAACAAACTGGAAAAAGACCGAGTAGTACCTGTGTACGCTTGTGACAGTTTAGAGACTGCTGTGTGTGAACCACCCACAGTTTATAACACTGTCTCTCTTTTAAGTTCTAACTTTAAAAAAAAATTAAAAAAAATTCTGTGACAATGGTGACAACCATGCCAGGATTAAAGTTACATAGACATCATATCATTTTTCATTCTGATGTTTGATGTGAACATTAACTGAAGCAAGTCACCTGCACTGTGCTGATCGCACATGATCACCCGATTGCATAACTATATGGATTTGCCCCAGGCCAGTAGGGAGCTCTCGAGGGCTGACAGCTTATTTATTTTTATGAGATAATGGTGATGAACGCTATTTGGAAAGGCTCATTGCAAATTTTTGCCTAGGGCCCCAATAGACCCTAGAATCGCCTCTGTGCAAAGTCACCGATTCTCACGAGGCATTTTGCACAAACCTGGGACCAAGGATGGCCCTGTTGAATAAAATCCCAGCAATCCCAAACTACACAACTCGATTTCTTTTCACTTACATTCTCCCTTTTTTTTTTTTTTTGCATTTGGTATTGTTGCTTTGTTTTTTTTGTTTTTTTGGTCTCATAATTAACATTAGCATGTTTTGGCTTTTCAAAAGACATTTGTTTTGTTGCTCTGTGGTCATATTGTAATGCTCTAATGAGCCATTCTGTTCTAACACACAAATTCATGTTGCAATAACAATAAAAACCATGACTGATGATACAGTTGACATGTTTAAAACTTGATAAACATGAAGCTTGCTAATTAATATAATAGTTGTTTGCCAGCCAGTCAGTTGTGGTGTAGGTCCCCACTGGATTTGTCAGTTAAGAAGGTTTACTTGGAAAATGTGTTGGAAGTAAGAGTAGTGGGACTGGCAACCAAGAACAATTCAAGGTAAAGCCATTATTTCAGCACTTGTGCAGGGAGTAATAAGCCATTCCACAAGGTCATTTGGATGTGTGCTTGGAACCATAAAACTGTGTAAATGCTGCTCTTTAATCTAGAAATGACATTGCCTGATGCTTGCTTCCTGAGTCTGACTTTAGTTCTTCATGCAACGCTTCACTCGTGCCTCGGTTTGCGGGTGCTTTATAGTGGCCACATTTCACACCGCTGCCTGCCTGGTATTGCTTCTCTCTGCACACCTGATAAATCAGGAGATGTTTAATTAACAAAATTGGCCATGAGTGACAGAATAAATGGAGGAGGAGCTATACGAGGAGCAGGTGCCCCAGTCTCGGTAATTAATTACTGTACTGGCCTTTCCAATTTCTTCACCCGTGGCTAAGTTGGATTGGGTACCTGCATGCTGTTGTGACATATTGCGAGGTGGAATGTGGATTTGATAGTGGTTTGCAGGAAAGTACACCAGATGATGTCATTTATAATGATTACTATTTATATATATATATATTTTTACATTTTTTTTCAGAATCCAGATTTGTTCAAAATACTAAAAAAAAAAATCTTCCAAATTCGTCAATCCAAAGTATAGTATGTATAAACATTTCTGATAAACTCCAGTTAGATGTGTTTTATTTCTTATAAAGTGTCCAGATAAGCGCCAAACATGACTAAATGATAAGAACAGTTATCATATAATATTTAACCGTTAACAATTATGAATATCAATAAAAAGTGGTAACTTTTTTTTCATAGTGGTTCACACTGCTACTATGGCTTGTACAACAGACTCAGACTAGATGAGATATCTGTCCTTACTTGACATTTGACGTGAATAGATGTGAAACATGTTTTTAAATATTTTTTTTTAAAGAAGCCCTTTTTTGTCAGTTCCCTAACCAAACAAATGAATGTAAATAGGTTAAGTTAGCTAAGCCTTTATTTGCCACATATACATTGCTCAGTGAAATTCTTTCGTCGCATATCCCCGGTAGGAAACTGGTGTCAGAGCGCAGGGTCAGTCATGATACAGCACCCCTGGTGCTAGGGCTTAAACCATCGACTTTCTGATCCAGAGCCTTAACCCACAGATCTGCCATTGCCCAACGAGCTAGCAGTAGTAGGTCATGGTTAGAGCATTTCAGTTGTCTTTCATACATTTATTAAAAGTTGAATACTCCACAGTAGTTGTGGTCCATTGCAGTACTTTCCTGTGACCGCAAGTTGCCCAAAAGAAAAGAAATGTTATAGCTAATAACTCTACTGTAGTAAAATTACTATAGTAAACTAGAGTTTACTACAATATGCATTAAATTATTATAGTGAATACTACAGTTTTAAATACTATAGTAAACTAAAAAGTATTAAAAGAGTAAAGTATTTTTTTCTTATATGTGATGATCCCTGGTACATCACTTAATCAAACAGATAAATATTAGTGCTACAAATGCAGTACTGTGCAAAATTCTTCCAATTTTGAGACAGAATCTTTTGTATTTTTAATGTAGTTTTGAGGAATAGGTCTCCAGGCTGAAGAACCTTTTTGGTTCTCATTGTCAGTCCAGTACCTGTACCTGAGCAGTCTTAGAAGAATGTTTTTGGTTTTTTAAGTCACACCTAGACCTATGAATCATTCATGCATTAAAAAAGCAAACAAACATCTAACTTAATTCATGAAGAGGCGATAAACAGGTGTCTATGATCAGGTCTGTGATTAGTATACTGTACTGGTGAGGATGGAGGCTGAGTGGTTGGAATGAGGTTGCTGCTCATAGAGTGAAATAAACAAGAAGGTTTAAAAAAAAATTGTATCTTTAAAATTGTAATTTGCAGCTTGTTGCAGTAAAACATTTCTTTAATCTGCATAACTGAATTTAATTTAATATAAAGAAATGAAGCATGGCTTAAGACTTGTGCACAGCACTGTATAAATCTGGTACAACTGAGCTGTAAGGGAACTGTAGAACGACCTGAGAAAACCATGCGAACACGGGGAGAACTGGAATTTAAAGATGTCACAACTTTTAGCTAACCCTATTTAACGGTCCTTTGCTACCCATGATGAAAATGAAGAGAGCTTTAAATAAAAGTTGACATCTTGGTTATTGATTAGATAAAGGGACCGTGAAAGACACAGTAATTGTTCAGAGAAAAAAGTGGATCAATAGATCTCTGAGGTTATAGAGAGACGCAGAGGGATTCATTTCTGCAGAATATTGATGGAAAAAAAATAATGATATTCTTTTGAATTGCAGTTTAGGTTAGTTGGAAATGCACTTCTGTTTATTAATTTAAATGAGCTTATTTTGTTTTTCGTTTATGAACTTCTTTTTCTTTTTCCTCCTCTGCAGGTCTCTGCAATCCCCCCCCTCCCCCTTTCGTTCTCTCTCTCTCTCTCTCTCTCTCTCTCTCTCACACACACACACACACACACACACACATATATACGTGTGTGTTTAACAGATGATCTCAGATAATAGCTACGAGAATTCAGTAACTGTTGTGTTCTTTTACTTACAAGCCCTAGTGTTAATTGCATTGCAGATCTGAATCAATGCATCATTAACTACACACTATGAACCCCAGAGCTTCATTATTGTTTATAACTGAGTTGAATACTCACTCTCTCTTCTACTAGTTTTGTGACTAAAGGTTTAAGAAATAATGTAGTTAGAATGACTGTTTTATTGGAGTCGGTTGTTATATAACTAAACCTAAACCTTCGTCTATTCCTGCTTTGATTTTATAGACAGTGGATTTGCGATCAAGTCGATTATTTTAAATGACGAATCATTCAAATATGATGCATTCGTCGTTCTCAATCAGTAGGAACATTTATTTAGTGGCAGTGAGTATGTGGCAGCCATTTGTCTTTATATCAACATATTTTAATTAAGGACAGAGTCTTTCCAATCAAGTTGAGCAGCAAATATTTATTAGTAACTAATTGTACATGATGTTAAACACATTAAAACTAATTCTGCACATATACCCACTTAACGTATTATAGTAACACAGACATGCTGTAATATCAATATGTAAAATCTATACAAGAACATAATGGTGTACGTTCACCAATACAGTACAGTGTGCAGCAATGTAATGTATTTACCGTATATAGGAAGTCAGTGCACATTTGTGGCTTAGTTCCTCTAGTATTCATTAATACAGTTACATTAAAAAAAAAAAAAAAGGCCATGCACAAAAGAATAATGCTTCAATGCAACACTCAGCCACGTTCTTTGAGGCTGTTTGTACAAAGTAATTATTATACACAATAAAGTGACAGTGTGTTATTTAAGAGATAAGATGTTCACAGTGTACAGTAAGTGGGTTAGGGCAGAAAGCTTTAGCAGTCTTAAAGGATGGGACTCAAATGAATTTTTTTTTTTTTTTTAAGTATCGAATGTTTTGGACATAGTGTATACTGTAGGTCTTCATTTTATACCTTTATGTATGTTGGAATTTGTATCATAGAGCTGTTTTATTCTTGATTCTGATTGGTTTTATATTAAATGTACGCAATCTTGGGCGGCACGGTCCAGTAGTGGGTACCAGGTTGGCCTCCCACTTTCGGTTCATTCCCACCTCAGGTCTGTGTGCGTGGAGTTTGCATGTTCATTAATTAATGTTAATTAATTTGTATTAATTAGCAAGCTTCCTCTTGTTTTTCTCCCACAGTCCCAAGACAAAGAGTAGACTAATTGGCATTGCCAGACGTGTGTGAGGTTGTCCCTGCAATGGATTGAAAACCCATCCTGGGTGTACCCCGCCTCGTGCCCTGGGAATCCTGGGATAGACTCCAGGCCTCATGCGACCCTGAACAGAATAAGCAGTATTTACTGTAGAATGAATGAGATCGAGAGTGAGTATGTTGTCTTGTACATTACTGATTCAATAGTAACGACTTACAAAAGAGCTATAACCAGTATATTTGCTCATACATTGGCATCTGTATTTATTTGTTTATTAAACCATTGTTCTCCCCGTGTTTGGCGGGTTTCCTCCACATACTCCGTTTCCTCTCATGGTCTAAAGACATGCAGAAAAGGCTATTTGACATTGCCAAATTCTCTGTAGTGCATGTGTGTTTGGCACCCAGTCTAGCGTGTACCCCGCCTTGTGCCCGAAGTCTCCTATGCTAGCCTCCAGCAATCAACTCCCCCCTAGCCGCTCCCCCCCGCAACCCTGTAAAGGATAAATCGTATAAAAGATGGATGAACATATTAATAACAAGGTTTCTTCAAGATGGAGGATTTCGTGGCTCCTTTGCATCTTTTGACTCAAAGACTTCAAAAAGTGAAAAGGAAGGCTGGAGAATGACTAGATGTATGACTCATTCTTCAAAGACTAAATTGTAAGAAGAACTTCTCTCTATTCAATATTGATCATGATCATTGATGAAAACAACACATCCCGAAACACAGTTTAGCCTGTCGTACATTATTTTTATTCCCGTAGCATATCAAATAAAACCCATACAGACTACCCAATCACAGTGCGAACCATGTGTGTCGTTAATCACAGTCCATTCTTCTGTTTAATACTACCGTACATCCAAAAGCTGGTGTGACGGAAAGAGCTTTTGTTTCGTTTAACCCCGATCACAGTTTGTCTCCAGTAAAAATCAGTTCTGTCTGGGCTTCACACAAAGACTATTGATGTGGCCATAAACCACACAGTCAGGCTGGACACAAAGCAGCAGCAGATAACGAGGAGGTCTGAATGCCACGCGATACGACTGTGACTTCTCAGTGATGCAAGCATGTGCATTATAGTTCACCGTGTCCACGGGTCATAAGATTCCCTTCTGTCATTTGATGTCCCATCAGATAATTGATTGGGCACAAGTCAGCACACAGAGCATAGATTTTGGAGATTCATACACATGCAATGAACGTAAAAGAAGAACTGCTATTATTATTACACACACACAGTATACAGAGGCTTTGTAATATAATATTCTGGTAACAACAATAGGGGCTGACATTTTACAAAATCAGTTTGAGAGCCCTGCAATTGTCAAGGTCACAAAAGTGTGTGAGTGAGTGAGAGAAATAAAGAAAGCGAGAGAGAGAGAGAGAGGATTTCTATATTTAATAGCAGTTCTTCTTTTGTAGCACTTTGGCAAAACTGTACATATATATGATCATGGCGACAAAGCTTGTTGAGCTGAATTGAATCGAAATAGAGAGAGACAGAGAGAGAAATGTCTACAGCAAAATGCCCAGGGTTTGACATGAATGGCTGTCATTGTAAGGTTTGAGGAAGCATTTATAGCAGACTAAAAGTGACTGACCCTTAATTTCCTCATCAAAAGGAATGTGGGGAAAATCTCACACCATTCAGACACAGTATTTCAACTTTCAATTGGAAAAACATTCTTTACTGTATATTTGATTAATCTAAATATATCACAATAACATATAGATTTGATGACATCTGAGCTCAGGAGGTGTCGTGCGGGTGGTGATGAAGTCTGATTTTTATAAGTGAAGCATTGAGCCATGCTTATCGTACCAAAGAAGGAAGAACATGATGGTATGAGAGATGATGGAGGTTGAAGGAGAAGAATTAGCACAAGGCAAAATCAATTAAAGTCAGGGGAGTATTTTCTGTGTATTCTTCTGACAGGGCGCAGGCCATGGCTTAATTTTCATTAAGTAACCACCCCAAGGGACTGGCTGGATTTAAAGTGCTGTAAATAAATCTCTCAAATACTCATATTTTCTCTCTCTCTCTCTCTCTCTCTCACTCTCACTCCCTCTCATTCACTTAGTCCACTATAAAAGCTTTTTCAAACCTTTATACCGAACCCCAGGCAACAATGACATCCATCCATGTCGCAAATCTTTTCTATAGAAACCTCCCTACTTTCTCTCTCTCTCTCTCTCATATAAAGGTGAGGAGATATGAGGAACTTGTTTAGTAATGATAATCTGTTGAATTTTGCTATAGTCTCCTTATTCTGCATTCCTTAGTCCGCTCATTGAAATTGCATGTGCATAGGATTCTGGGTAATAGGAGGAAAAAATTAAATGGTCTCAGTCAGGTTTCGCTATTAGCTCGCTGGAAGAGCGTCTTTTCTTTCTTGCAACATTGCAGTGAGATTCAACATCATATTAATGAGAAATCCAATCCAGAGATGTCGAATTATTAGGCAGAGAATTCGCCGAGACATAAATATCCAGAATCCATTGCAAATTTTAGACAAAGATTCAGATCCGAGACTTGGCTTGCCTTGTTGGAGACAAAGTGTGCAGTAATGTTGATGTGGTTTTAGTGTGAGGCGTTGGAAGCTGTTCTGTCTGAGCAGATGAAGAGGTGAGACAGATCTTCTTCTTTCAGATGCTCCTGTTAGGGGTCGCCGCCCACACCAGACTATATGTCTCTATCTAACTATGTCTTCCACATGCTCTTTATATTGCACATAAATGAATACGAAAAACGCCTTTTGAGTCATTCAGGGTGGAGTTTTCCTTGAATGAAAACAAATGCCAAAGTTATCACAGTGCTGTCTCTGAATGAGTGAATGAATGGTTCCTATTAAAGTCTCGAAATGCAAATCTGGCGCCCCCCATCGGTCAAAACAAGCTGCTGAACTCTCAAGTGCATGCTGTAGAAAGTGTATTAGTACTTCATACATTGCAAAACTAATAATAATAATAATACATTAAATTTATTGTATATATTTGAAACAAATCTCAAAGTTCTACAAATTATTTCAAACCAAACCAAAATTTATGGCAAACCAGTATGTACTGTATATGGTACTTGGTATATGGTAACCCATCTACCAAGTCTTTTTATTGTTATTTAAATAATATATATATTTAAAAACTTTTAAATAAAGAAGCAAAGCAAAAAAAAAATAAATCTTAAACATGTGTTTCACTGTTGTGAACAAAAAAGACTTTTGTTCCCCTGGCCTTGATTTTCCAGTTGAAAATATAGAGACAGATGATTTAATGATTCAGCCTAAATAAATAAATAAACCCAAATATTTCCACCATTATGTTTTAACAATTTCATAACCGTCATTTAAATACAGTGAATATATATATATATATATATATATATATATATATATATATATATATATATATATATATATATATATATGAGTTCCTTATAGTACTTTTTTTTGTTGTTTTTTTTTTTTTTTTTTTTTTACCATCCACTTTCCTTGTCTTGGCTCATGTCACACAGCTAAATTATCAGAATAGATTTACCTCTCTTGCGCTTGCGAGACAGTAAGGGAGGAAAGTAATTTTCCAAAGTCTCAGTATAGAACTGCACCTGTTTGCACTCATACCATGTAAAGGTTATGTGGAAATACTATTCTAGAATATGACTGTGCGTGCATGCGTGTGTGTGTGTGATGGGGTGGGGGTGGGGAAGTGAATGAGTGGAACAAATGCCACAAATGTTTTTCACGTTTTCACTTGGCATCCTGCACCGTACGTCTATATATGTTTATTGCACGCCTTTCTGAATGTTGCAGTTCCTGTATAAAGTTTTTGAATCTGTATAAAGAAAGAATTGGAATAAATCGTTGTCTGTTTGTAACAATCATGTTGTTTTTAGGGAAAGTAAGTCTAATGTCTAAAGTCGCATGGCAGTGCCTATGCATTTAGGCGTGTAGACATGGTCAAGACAATCTACTGAAGTTCAAACCGAACATCAGAATGAGGAAGAACAGTGATTTAATTTAATTCACTTTTAGCTGATAGAAAGGCAACATTAACATAAATAACATCTTGTTATAACCAAAGAATTTCGAAGCAGATGTGCCACTTCTGTCGGTTAAGAACATGAAACTGAGGCCACAGTTTGCATGGGTTCACCATAATTGTACAATAGAAGATTGGAAAAATGTTGCCTAGTCTGAAGGACCTTGATTTCTACTGTGACATTCAAATGGTAGAGGGTTAGAATTTGGCATAAACAACATGAAAGCATGGATCCATAATGTACAGTAATGATGTGGGGGAGATTTTCTCTGCATACCTTGAGCCCTTTAATGCCACAGCCTAAATGAGTATTTTTGCTGAGCATGTCCATCCCTTTATGACCACAGGATTACACACCATGTCATGAAGCTAAAATCATCTCAAACTGGCTTTTGAGCATGACAATGAGTTCACTGTACTAAAGTGGCCTTCACAGTCACCAGATCTCTAACCAGTAGAGAACCTTAGGGATGTGGTGGAACGGGCGATAATGGCAGTTCAGCCGACAAATTTGCATCATGTTAACCCATCCTTCCATTCATCTAGGAACCTCTGTAGTCCAACTAAAACCGTGGAGGCCAAAAACGAATACCATTGTATTCATTCCCATTTAAGAGAACATGAAAACTCCATGCACACAGACCTGAGGCTGGAATCAAACCCTGACCCTGGAGGGTCTAACCACTAACAGTGGTAACAGTGCTAACCACTAAGCCAACCATGCCATGGCAATCATTCTGGACTGTTATTTAAAAATGAAAAATAAAAATTTCAATGAAATTACCATTAGCCAAATCAACAGTACAAAACTATCAGTCACTCACTCATTATCTATACTGCGTAATCCTGTATTCAGGGTCACAGGGGGCCTGGAGCCTATCCCAGGAGTCTTGGGGCACGAGGCGGGGTACACCCTGGACAGGGTGCCAATCCATTGCAATTGCAATTTGGGAACGGCAATTAGCCTAATCTGCATGTCTTTGGACTGCGGGAGGAAACCGGAGTACCCGGAGGAAACCCACCAAGCACGGGAAGAACATGCAAACTCCATGCACGCAGAGACGGGAATCGAACCCGGACCCTGGAGATGCAGGTGCTAACCACTACACCACCATGCCGTGCACATTGCTAAAATGTTACGTTTTTATTGACTAATACTAGACTAAAATACTTGAGGGTTCCTCTGACTAAAAGTAGACTAAAATGTCCAGACTTTTATTCGACTAAAACTTGACTGAAACAAAAATAGTATAAAAAGGACTAAATATGACAAAAGCTAAGAGGGACATTTATCCCGGGACTAAGATTAAGCCTAAAATGGAAAATGGCTGACAAAATGAACACTAGCTTGTTCCCTGTTATGGGTTGGTTCCCAACCATGTGCGCTGTTTTCCTGGGATAGGCTCCAGGCCTGTCTACACAGGATAGTTTTTTATAGATGATGGATGGATGGAAGATAAAACAATCAGATAATTGAGAGACAATTTAAGAGAATTTATTTGTCTCAAGGTGAAAAGCGATGAATCTGATCTGTTTAGAGTCTGGTGCTAATTAGAAGCGTTCATGCGAACTGCTGGTTCAGAACAAATCACACCCATGTTCGTAAAGTAAAACTGTAATTTAGTCCACTTTAACTTAACACCTGCAGTCTTTACTGATACGCTGCTACACATGTGTTTGTATTCATGCTGAACAAATGACAAGACGATCATAATTTCACGGTTTATTTTCTTCTATTAAATTCTGCCTTCTGATATTTAGCTGTTTATTCAGTGGGCTTTCTTTTCCTTTGTATCAGGGATAAAGAATATCATGTGGACCACTGCATTGCATGTTCTAATCTGTACGTAGTTCCAGTTACAAGCTGACAACACAAAGCAAACCTGTGCAGTAGGACGCATCATTGAAACACAACGAGATCACGCTTCGCTAATTATCTTCTTCCAAATCTAAACCACTGCTCTCTCTGAAGCATTAAATAACCTTTAAATGGTAAAAATGTAGCTTTTACAGCAAACTGCATGAGTGTTTCCCTTACATTAATCGATCATACATGTACAAACAAATACATTGTTACATATGACTAATTATTCACACACACACACACGCACACGCAGACATACTGTATAACCGAACGCAACATGTCTTAATACTTTAAAAGACTTTCACACTGTGATGATATTGCTTTAAAATGTCACATCTTCCGGAGTGTTAATAGACAGAGTGTCTGCAACACCTATGTCATGTCCTTGGTTTTCTGCATTGTCTGTTGTACTGCAGCATCTTCAGCATTACGGCGAGTCCGATCCGCTCTCCATCAGGGTTAGCTGCGAAAGCAGAAAGAAATCATTTGGGTTGTTGTTTATGACGAGTTACAGTAGCATGCTGTATGCCAACAGTGCAGAGTGAAAATGAACGCACCAGAGTCATGCATCAAACGCAATGTGCGCTCACATGCATGCACACGAACACACTCGCACTGCTACAACCAGCACATTAAAGGAATAATCCAGATGTCTATAAACCAGTTATATAGCGTATATATGTGATTTACCATGGAAAATAATTTTCAGACATTTCAGACACTGTACTTAGTAGAGCTGTCAGATTGAACTGATTACACAATGAATCACGCTTTTGACGGTCAGATTCAATTCAATTTAATTGTTGGCTCAGTTTTCGATTTAGAATCAGCTCACACTTTTTTTTTCTTTTTTTAATTTATTTATTCAGGTAAATGGAACAAAAGATAATAGTTTTGCAGAAGACATGACATTTGAACATCAAATGCTATTAGCTTGAATTTCGGCTAAAGACAGCTACAGTAAGCCGATAATGCTTCAGACGTTCATACACACCTACAGTTTGTATTACACTCAAGAATGAAGCTGTAACGATTTAAACTCTTCATCCAACTTTTAATTACTGGAGCAATAATTATCTATCTATTTGCATTTTGTGTTAGATTATTCATGTTTGCTCAAATTGTCTATTTCTGAAAGGACGGGGGGGGGAGGTGCATAACAGGGCGCGCACACATACACACACACACACTCACTCACACACTACGGCCAATTTGGGAACACCAATTAACCTGATCTACATGTCTTTGGACTGTGGGAGGAAACCAAAGTACCCGGAGGAAACATGCAAACTCCATGCACGCAGAGACGGGAATCGAACCCCAACCCTGGCGGTGCAAGGCAACAGTGCTAACCACCACTCTCATAACTGTGTTCTGTTATTCTGCACAATCTGGCTTTGACTTGAACGCCTCTTATATATGACTCATAAATAATTATTTCTCGCTCAACAACTGGCCAAGAGTTCCATCATGAATAAAAAAGGTTTTCTCCTCCGTCATCCTTACTTTAAAAATGGACATTACGTTAAAGTTCACTGGTTTATCCCTTTAATATATGCTCAATGCAAATTAACCTTATTAGTATTTCAAAAACTTAATCAGGACACTGTTTGAGGTTCAGTACAGTTTTTACACATGTAAATGCACCACAGGAAAACTTTTAGAACAAACACACCAAACGTTAAGCCACGATGTACAGGAACACGCAGTTAACCAGACGTAGTGGTTACCCTGCAGTCTCCCACATCTTCAGAAGTCAAACACATCATCATCCTCATCATCATCATCATGAAGAGCCCAAGCCCAGGCCTTCAGGTCAAACTCTATCCCGCTGGAATGGGAGTAGGGGCACTTGAGTTATGCAACTTCATCAGTCCTTGAAAACCCTTATCAAAAGATGTGTTTCGCTGCACTACAAAAGTCATTTAATAAATGAAAGACTAAAGATGTTGGTTAGGACTGGTCTATTGTTTGGATTAATACAGATTATTTTTTAGTTACTATTTGCAGCCCAGTGTTTGCTGGTGATGTTAGTGAATTAAGTTCTTAAGTTCTGTTAAGGCCAAGGTGACGAACAAACAGCCAGGTGGCGCTGCAGTGCACGGCATACAGTACTTACTGTCCATACACACAAACACAGCGCCACAGGGGAAAGGTGAAGAGGTCAGTGGAGAATGATTCGGATCATGGGGCCGGTGCTATAAGGAGGTTCGGAGCACAAAAAGTCAATCAGATTGCACTGATTCGAACGCATATACATTTTGCCAATTGGATTTCAAGGCAGAACATGTGTAGACATCTGGAGGAAAAGAAAAATATTTTTCTGTTTGTATGTTGTTTGTCTTTTGGCTGCTCCCGTCAAGGGGTCGCCACAGCAGACCAACTAAATAATCGAATTCGAACCAGATTACAATGATTTATAGATCACTGGTATTTACAGTGCCATGCAAAAGTATTCACACCCCTTGAACTGTTCCACATTTCGTCACATTACAACCACAAACGTGAATGTACCAACACAAAGTGGCACATAATTGTGAAGTAGAAGAAAAATGCTAAACGATTTTCATAAAAAAACTAAAAAAAAAAAAAAGAATAAATAAATAAAAATACAATGGCATGCATTTGTATTTATTTACCCCCTGTACTCTGATACCCCTAACTAAAGGGAGTGGAACCAACTGCCTTCAGAAGTCACTTAATTAGTAAATAGAGTGCACCTGTGTGTAATTTAAAATACGGCCGTTCTGTATCGAATATCCCAAGATTTTAACATTTCACAGAGCTCTGTTTGATCCATCATCCAAAGAATGGAAAGAGTATGGCACAACCGCAAACCTACAGTACCAAGACACTATTTAAGGACCTGTATTTACTAATTAGGTGACTCCTGAAGGCAAATGGTTCCACTGCAATTGGAAGTAAAGGAGACTGAATACAAATGCTTTTCATCTTTTTATTCGTAAAAATAAATAATAAATAAATAAATAAATAAATTCCTTTCACTTCACAATTGTGAAGTTTATCATTTATACACACTTTATAATTGTGTTGGTCTATCACGTAAATTCCCAATAAAATACGTTTACGTTTGTGGTTGTAACATGCCCAGTGAATACTTTTGCAAGGCACTGTATAACAAACTGCCTTTGTCCATAGAGATTATACAAATATAAAAAAAAAAATCCAACATTTTAAATATTTAGCTACAACAATCAAATATGTCTAAATAACACCAACGTTCATCCAAACAGTTTTGAGCTCCTTGATCAGTGCTTTAAATACCAACACCCCATCATGAGCTCCAGTAATGTTATCAACTGTACTGTAGCTTTTTCTTCCTTGGCAAACCTGCCAGATGACTCAGATCTCCTTTTTTTCAGAATCTCCGGAAATTTACACATTTGGAATTCAGAGGAAATATCACTCTACATGAAAAAGTAAATATTAGATGTTCGATGTTGGCTTAATAAGGCAATGTGATGAGGGTGTGTGTGTGTGTGTGTGGGTGTGTGGGTGAAGCATCCAGCCAAGCGTTATTAAGCAGATGAATGGAATTAAGAACTAATTTTTGGTCAGATGATACACGTACAAGAAGTAAGCAGCGCACCTCCAATTATGACTTTAATGCTACAAAGCTGCTATTTGTTACACATCATGTTTTTTTGTTGTTATTGTTGATTATTATTGTTTAATACTTGCATGAGTCTTTCACAACAGAGAGGCTTAGAGACGATATTTCATTAGCACAAACAACCCAGATTAATAAATGAACAAATGTATAATAAATGTATTTAAACTAAATGAAGTTTGAAAATAGCAACTGATTATTATTTATAATCATTTAGATGATGCTAAAATCAACTGGTTATTCGGTATACACGCACATGCACTCACCTGGGCTTGTTCGGGGGTGGTTGGGATTTACTGTGCACTCTCATGGCTCCTCTAGAGGAGAGTTTGGGCGAGTTGCGTGGAGAGAGATGCGGTGAGGGAAGCGGTGATGGCAGTAACCCGACCGGAGGATCTATAGGAGGTGATCCACTCTGAGTAAGAGGTTTGCGCGGGATTTTCTTGAGAAGACGGCTGATCCACTTCTGCTGCTCAGACGAAGTACTGGCCAGCAGCAGCAGCTCTTTAGCCGTGCCGTAGTTCACTGCAAAAACAAGTAACAGGGTTCATTTACAAATACATGTTTCTAATTGTACTGGCTGAGCCATCACTTTTTTTTTTTTGCCCACATACAGTACCAGTTAAAAGTTTGGACACACCTTCTATTTCATTGTTTTTATGTAGTTCCTTGTGTAGTTTAGGTATTTCCTACATTCTAAAACAATACTGGAAATATTAAAACTATAGACGATGAGTGAGTGAGTGAGTGAGTGAAATAATACATTTGACTAGTTAATTAATACGTAATTTCAGCACACAAAGGTCAGCTGTTCTGCAATAGTTCTTGCAAAAACAACAACTGTCACGTGCATTTGAAAAACCCATCAAGCACCAGGAACTAAAAATCAGGAAAGGCCATGGAATTTAATGGTGTGTACAAACTTTTGATTGGTAGTGTACACTGTTTTTTTTCATCTTTGCTCCCCTATAGGAGACTTGACATTGTTGACATTGTAACAGCATGCCTCTATTTTCATAAAACATACAAACATAAAGATGTTTTGTCTACACCAAACCCATCAGCATACAATATGTGCCGAAGAGAAAACTTTCTAAATGCAGAGCAGAATTCTCTGATTAAGACTTCAAGTTTGGGGGTGGAACTACGTCCAGAGCTGTCAGACATAGCCTTATTTCTTAGATCAAGTATGCAGGTGTTACAGACGATGTATAAGCACCAGAACAGGCTAGACTATACAGAGTAAACTCTCAACACTGAACCAGAGAAGCTTCACTCCTTAATGTCTTAAACAATCATTGCCAAAGTGGAAATTCATCACAATACATCCAGACCAAACCATTCAACACTCCCAAAACACATTCTACAGCCCGAGCCTCTTTTTCCTAAGGCTGAGGAGTGAACCAGTGAGAACACAAGCCTCTACCAATATCCAATAACCGATATCCTCACTGAAATATAGTGAAATCTGTCCAGAACACCATGGTCTTCCTGTGATGGAGGATAATTACACAAAAAATGTCAGAAGAAAACCAGGATCATCATGAAAGACCTGCATCCAACCTGTCCATCAACTTGCTCACTTTGTTTGGACCACCAGATTGAGAAACAGTTCCCCCCCCCCCCCCCCCCCCCCAACAAGCCTTCCCAGACCAACATCCAATGCCTGTATGGTCCATAATTTCTAATTTCATCCAGACCCTAAAAATGTTCATCACTGTGTACAGTTGTGGCCAAACGTTTTGAGAATATGACACAAATATTAGTTTTCACAAAGTTTGCTGCTAAACTGCTTTTAGATCTTTGTTTCAGTTGTTTCTGTGATGTACTGAAATATAATTACAAGCACTTCATATGTTTCAAAGGTTTTTATCGACAATTACATGACATTTATGCAAAGAGTCAGTATTTGCAGTGTTGGCCCTTCCTTTTCAGGACCTCTGCAGTTCGACTGGGCTGCTCTCAATCAACTTCTGGGCCAAATCCTGACTGATAGCAACCCATTCTTTCATAATCACTTCTTGGAGTTTGTCAGAATTAGTGGGTTTTTGTTTGTCCACCCGCCTCTTGAGGATTGACCACAAGTTCTCAATGGGATTAAGATCTGGGGAGTTTCCAGGCCATGGACCCAAAATTTCAACGTTTTGGTCCCCGAGCCACTTAGTCATCACTTTTGCCTTGTGCTCCATCGTGCTGGAAAATGCATTGTTCTTCACCAAACTGTTGTTGGATTGTTGGAAGAAGTTGCTGTTGGAGGGTGTTTTGGTACCATTCTTTATTCATGGCTGTGATTTGGACAAAATTGTGACTGAGCCCACTCCCTTGGATGAGAAGCAACCCCACACATGACTGGTCTCAGGATGCTTTACTGTTGGCATGTCACAGGACTGATGGTAGCGCTCACCTTTTCTTCTCCGGACAAGCCTTTTTCCAGATGCCCCAAACAATCGGAAAGAGGCTTCATCCAAGAATATGACTTTGCCCCAGTCCTCAGCAGTCCATTCGCCATACTTTTTGCAGAAGATCAATCTGTCCCTGATGTTTTTTGGAGAGAAGTGGCTTCTTTGCTGCCCTTCTTGACACCAAGTCTTGGCCTCACTGTGCGTGCAGATGCGCTCACACCTGCCTGCTGCCATTCCTGAGCAAGCTCTGCACTGGTGGCACTCCGATCCCGCAGCTGAATCCACTTTAGGAGACGATCCTGGTGCTTGCTGGACTTTCTTGGACGCCCTGAAGCCTTCTTAACAAGAACTGAACCTCTTCCCTTGAAGTTCTTGATGATCCTATAAATTGTTGGTTTAGGTGCAATCTTAGTAGCCACAATATCCTCGCCTGTGAAGCCATTTTTATGCAACGCAATGATGGCTGCACGGGTTTCTTTGCAGCTCACCATGGTTAACAATGAAAGAACAATGATTTCAAGCATCACCCTCCTTTTAACATGTCAAGTCTGCCATTCTAACCCAATCAGCCTGACATAATGATCTCCAGCCTTGAGCTCGTCAACATTCTCACCTGAGTTAACAAGACGATTACTGAAATGATCTCAGCAGGTCCTTTAATGACAGCAATGAAACGCAGTAGAAAGTTTTTTTTGGGGATTAAGTAAATTTTCATGGCAAAGAAGGACTATGCAATTCATCTGACCACTCTTCATAACATTCTGGAGTATATGCAAATTGCTATTATAAAAACTTAAGCAGCAACTTTTCCAATTTCCAATAGTTATGTAATTCTCAAAACTTTTGACCACGACTGTATACTCTACCTTACCATATTTCTGTGTTACATACGTTTTATACTTCCTGCACTACTTGTTCGACTTTCTGATCAACCAACATGGACACACTTTTATGCATATGTACACTGATGTATGGAGTACTCCTGACCTTTGCAGGGTGCAAGCACTTCCTCTTTGAGATCTAGGTGGTCTTTGTGGCATTTGACGTGGCAGCGACGGCACTCCAGAGCTGGAGGGGGCTTGAACATGTTCCAGAGGGGTCGGGCACATGCGTCACAGTTGGAGGGAAAGTGGTAGAGTGTGGGCACGAGCTCATGGCCTTTGTGAGGAACGTAGCCTGACCTCTCAGCAACTGAAAGCTCCACACCTGATTCCTGATTCTTACTCTCGCCCTCGTTTGCATAGAGGATCTAAGAGAGAAAAGGCATAAGAGAAAAGAAGGAGTCAAACAAGGAAGTCAATTGAATGAAAAGTATTTATATAGGCATACAAACTGTAAATATGGTAAATGCATATATATAATCACCAGCCAGTTTACAACCCGCCCTTTGCTGCCTACTTCTCCCGTTGTGTCCCGAATTAAACCGGCTTCAGAGTTGTTGCAGTCTGTACCAAGTCTATAAATTTATCAAAGGTATCAACCCCACATTGAGCCGTTAATGATTCAAAAATTCGTGAGGACATGAAAACAATTCTACTGTCAAATTTTGACACAGGCAATAAGGAAATGTTAGTGACACGATACGAATCCCAACGCTAACGCAATTCTCACGACAGAATTCATAACGAGCCCAAAAGAGGCTGTAATGGGCCTCCAAGTGGCGAAGCTATCATCCGGAGATCGCGAGTTCGATTCCCTGGTGATGCTGTAACCTCTCGTAGCCGGAGGTCTAGAGAGAGCTGATTGGCCGAGCTCTCTCAGAGGGGAGGGATGAGAGAAACTTAGTGCTCCCACATTGATCATGGCTCTACAGCCAATCAGGGGCGTGTGTGAGCTCGCTCAAGCGCTATCAGCGCTGTGAACAGATAGCGTTGTCCTCCGAGTGTGTTACGCCACACCCAACGGTGTGTGAGTGAGCAGTCCGAAAAGATGCGGTCGGCTGACATCACGTGGTTCGGAGTAAAAACTGGGTTAGTCTTCGGCCCTCCCGACTAAAGTGGTAGTAGTAGCCTTAATGTGGGAGCCCTCTAGTGACGGGGAGTAATTGGACACGACTAAATTAGGGAGAAAATCGGGGAAAAACACCCGGATTCCTGTAGATTCGGCTCAAGAGCTTTAGTCAAACCAAACAAAAAACCCATCTTGTGCTAGAGCATAAAATGTCACACAATACCTGGAAAATCCGAGGGATTTCTCTGATATCCGCACGGTACACATCTGTTTGCGTCACTGGCCGCACATGGAAGAGTTTACTAAGATAAAACAAAAGGAAAATGTTAAATGGGACAATATCTAGTTTTATTGTGATAAAATAAAATGACAAAATAGCAGATTTGATCCATAATTAACAATTACATTGGCGTGAGTGAGATGCAAGTTGACACTAAATACATGAAAACATAATACAGCTGTGTGGCAAACAGTGTTAATAGTTTGGCTTAATTTATTATTCAAGAAAAAATATAATTTTGCTTCAATAGGTTCATTTTTTAATTGCTATAACGCACTGTGCTAATGAAGAAATAAATGATATGGACATAAAAATATTAATCATTCCATCAGTGGTATTTATATTCATGTAAAGGAGATGTGTGTTCAGACTCACTCGATGTCCAGTATCATAAACGGTTTGGCCTGGTCGCGTTCTTCCTCTGAGTCATAGAACAGGATCTTCTTGCTGCTCATCACCACGTACTACGGTTCACAGATGATGTATACACATGCATAACACATACGCAGACAGATTGAGGGAAAATATAAATAGGTACAGTATATAGTCAAGATGTTTATGCATTCTTGTTTTACCTTCTTATCCCATCCGAACCTCTTGGTGTTTTTGCTTGGAAGAGACAGCCAACCCTCCAGACTAGTATCTGTTGTAGACAAGAAAAATGACATGTTCATGAATCATAACAGGAAGCAGTGGCAAAGATTTTCTCACACTCACTCAATCCCACGCTGAGTTAGGAACACACCTGTGAAGGTTTTCAGTCAGGCAGGTTATTGTGAATGTCAAATTTATGGGATAAGATTTGTCATAATTGCTGGTTCTATAATTAGATCCGAGGGTTAGAAACTAATATCTATCACAGATCTCAATGATGGAGCTGTTTAGCAAAGCGCTTTATCATAAGAGCTCAAGAATAATGCGAAGGAAAGCATTTCAAGTTAGTAGCGTACTGCAGTGTTCATGTGTTTTAAACAGAAAAAATGGAAGCAGTGGCTTTGACTTTGTGTAATCAGCTGACATAATTAAAGGAATCAGCCACAGCCTCAATTCACTACAGTGTAGTGTGTGTGTTTTAATAAACACTTATGTCTGCTTTTTTTTTTTCTCGATTGCTTACATGTAAGGGTATAAAATAAGACCTAGCAAGTGAGATCACTACTAACATTACATACAGTACACCGCCTGGCCAAAAAAAAAAAGAACTTGCACACAGTTCTATTTCATCCGTCCACCTTTAGCTCAGTGATCTCATGATTTTTTTTTCTGACTACCTATCTTCTCTGAAGGTGACAGTAAAATAATTTCAATAATGGAATTGATGTTTCTTAATAAATTATTATAATTATTTTGGCCTGGAAGTGTATAATATGTCTAATATGCCACATTTATGCGCAAAACTTTGACACAAATCTGTTCCCATAGTATTGGTTGTTAGTCAAGGTGACTAATCTTAAAGACATTTGATGCGAGTGTATGCACATGTGCACATCTCCATGCAGGGTCACCTGCAGCCCCAACGTCCTTAGGCCTCTCATAGGGCAAAGCCAGCTGACGCTGACCCCTCCCTTCGTCATCATCCTCTTCCTCAGGCTCAGAAGAGAAGAGGGGGCAGTTGAGGCTTGGCCGGGTGTCGATACACACCCGCTTGGAGCTTCGCTGGTATGAAAACGACATGGACTCTGAGGTTTGTGTTTGTGTGATGCGCACTGCCGTGCGACCATGGCGACAGGGGAAGGGGTAGAGAATGTGTCAGTTAGAAGAAAAAAAAGAAAGAAACAAGTCAAAGAAAAATGTCGTAATCAGAGGTTCAGTGGGGGAAGGTATAGGATGGACAGACACAAAGAGGACGCTAGTTGAACAAGGAGAAAGGGAAGTGTGGATCATCGGTCCTTATTTTGTCTGTGTGTGTTCTGGTTGCTACCTGGGTAAGGCTCATCAATGTCTTGCTCATTGCCCATACTGCTGATGCTAGTTGTGTCTAAGGAATGGATGCTAAGTGAAGTGATCTGACTCCGCAGACGCTCAATATCGCTGTCCTTGCTGTCTACAGCCATCTGTAGTTCCACTCGCATCTGTGACTCTTCTGATATCATCTACAACAGCAATATAGAAATGCATTCAAAATCCAAAGGGACACTCTGTACCACAGGAAACAGCGCCGTTGGTAATTATGCAACAATGCAGGTGTTTTACACTTACAGCCTGCATCTCGCTGATCTCTTTCTGGTATTTGATGATGGTACTGTTGAGCTTGTCTCGCTCAGAGCGCAACTCCAGCTGCAACTTCCTGTTCTCCTTCTCTTTTCTTCTCAGGGTGCTGTCGTCGGCATTGTGTACGCCCCGCGGCGCATCCTTCTTGTTCATTATCTCGGCGAGCTTGTTAACAGCCTAAATGGTAGCAGAGTACAGCATTAAACCGAGCATTATACAACACGATTATTGTGCAACATGCCACAAGCAAAGTAGATCTGCACGCAGGTGATCCTTGGTATCACTAATGAGATGGCGACATTCGTGAACTGAAATATTTTTCTCTGTATGTATATGAACCACAGGTTCCCTATAGAAGCAAAAATATGAAAACAAACTGAATTGATTTGGATCGTGACATTTTATTGTGGCACCTATGGAGCCAACATCCAACCACCCATCTAGGAGCCTCTGTAGTTCAACTAGGGACTGTGAAGGCCAATGGTGATCATTGTACTTATTCCCATTTTCACTACCATGGTAGGCCCTCCAGTTAACACATGCACATTCACATACTATGGGCAATTTGTTTAATTTAATGGCAATTAGCTTAATCTGCACGTCTTTGGACTGTGAGAGAAAACCCACCAAGCACTGGGCGAACATGCAAACTCCATGCACACAGAACCCGAGCAGGGTATCGGACCCAGACCCCGGAGGTGCAAGGTGACGTTGCTAGGGAGACAACAACATGATCAAAACCTGAGGTTCATTCTGTGAGAAGATCAAATTTAGCTAGCATATGGAGTCTTGTTCACTGGTTCCTTTCTCAGCAAGTTATTTGCACAAACATACTGTAGGCTAGTAATAAGAGTAACATTTAAATAAATAAATAAATTGTTTTTTTTTAAATATAGTACTGTTCAAAGGTTTTAGCCAAATGCAAGGAAATGCTATAAAGCAGAGATGCATTCATAAATAATTTGTATGTTTTTACCTTAACGCCATTTATTACCATCAGTAGTGGATTTCTTACAGTCAGAACTAATTATGAAACGCCTTTGCTGTTTAAAAATGCATCAGCAGTCTCTGGTTGCACACATTGTGCATTTTTACACAAAAGAAAATGAGCTGACAAGTTCTTCTAAGCATTTTCAGGGTACTCACTCCTGACTGTCAAACCTGTTTCAGTTCTTGTAGATCAAACCTGCTAGACTTCATTATGATTTTTTTCGTCTGAAAAGTGGTGGTGTATTATGCAATACTTTGCTTTTTCTTTACAGCACAGCCATGCAAAATTGTTTCTGTGGTGTTTTTTTTTTTTTGTGTGTGTATGTGTGTGTAGTTGGAAAAGTAAATGTTTAAATAGTTTCGATTTTTTTTTATCAGATTATCAATGCAGGGATCATAAACTAAACATTTAAAAACCAAATCAGTGTATAAAAAATATGGTTTTAAAAACAGTACTGATCAGGAATAACATCCAACAACGACTGCCAGGTGAAATGAACAACACTGATTATCAATTATATACCAGTAAACTGAGACAGAATCATCGGCACCCTAAGCTCACGTCTGATCCGATCCCAGTGCAGCACAAATACAAGAAAAAAAAATCAACGCTGGGCGCAATATCAATATACCAGATCACCCAGTGCACCACAGCCCAACACACAAGGCGCCCAGCAGCCAGAGACCCCAAGGCCCCTGCTCTGACTTCCCCAAGATCCCAATCTGATGAAGGACCCATGGGACCCATTGGACAAACCAGTCATTTCCATAGAGCCATAAAGGTGGGGGAGGGGGGGTGCGAAATGGTGGCACTGGTGGCACAAATGGAGTCCAAACCCCAAGTGGTTTTAATGTTAGGGCTGATCATGATTTCATATATGATATCATACATGATGTGTTAAAATGGCATATGTTATCATGAGAAAAGCAAATGAGGCTTTTTGAAAATGACGATTTTCCATTTTTTTTTGTTGGCTTTTTCGCCCAAAAATAATAATTAATAGTAAAAACAGCTACAGCTAAATCTGCTGTTTTTTCCAGACCACATACTATGAAACTCAAGAATCTAATACCCCGAGTGTGTCAGGTTTTTCTCGTAACTCGACTGCAGCCGTGGTGAGAAAACAGGAAGTCAGTACCTGATCATTTTGGATATGATACCGTACATATAATTTTTATTTGTTTGTACTTGAACATGAGATCAGGTCCTAAACTAAGGTTTGAAATACACTTGTGTTTCACAAACTTGCAACGTAGGTTATGACTAAATCAGTGCTTCTCCAAGTGTATCCAGGGGTCTGTGATTCATGATTCGAATTGTTATACTTACTGTACTTAATTGTTATAGTTGAATAGAATTT
The DNA here is from genome assembly GCA_030347435.1 of Clarias fuscus. Classification (NCBI taxonomy): domain Eukaryota; kingdom Metazoa; phylum Chordata; class Actinopteri; order Siluriformes; family Clariidae; genus Clarias; species Clarias fuscus. Next base: position 12,143,169 of record CM059204.1, on the reverse strand, counting down.
GAAAAGAAATTCTGCGTTTCTGTTGGTTCAGAAATAAAGGATTGTATTCGTACTATAGTATTATTGTAGACATTTCCTTGACGCACATAAAATAAATCTGCACTGAGGAATTCAGTAGTAAATCCCACCCACCTGGATCTTGAGCGTTCGCTCAGACTGAAGCTGCTTCTCAAAGGACATTTTCATAATGCTGACCTGCTTCTCTTCCTGTTTAGACTTTTGCATCTCTGTAAAGAAACATTAAAATTATCCGCAAACATTCTTTTAAATCATCCTGTAATGCTCATTCAATCTTTCAAGGACCTACGCTTAATCATACTTAGAAATATCATACAGGGAAATAAAAACACTTTCTGCAAATGAGTTTTATTCCTGGTATACTTGTCTATAAAATATACTAAACTATACTTGTGCTTGTGTTGAACTGTGCAATCAAGGGTACATGCTTGTAATTTTGTACCTTGGACAGCTAGACATGTGTGTGTCTTTTGGCCCTTAGGGTTCAAATCTGAATGTGATATATTTGAAATGTGAAATATTTGGAGCATGTCTCTATAGAAATAGATGATCATACTGAAAAGTAGAACATAATGGAAAGACTGGTGCACTTACGTTGTTGAAGATCTTTGAGTTGGTTATTGAGCTCCTCTTTCTCACTAGCCAGGTTGGCTACGTCCACAGTCAAAGTGCGATTAGACTCCTCTAGCTACACACACACACACACACATACACACACGCATCTCGGTTACTATATTAAAATATAATCCTTAACATATTAGAACAAACACATTAACATAAACCTCAGAGCTGGTGTTATAGAAATGAGCCTTTGGTAACACTAAATAAGGCAGCAAGGTGGCTTAGTGGTTCGCACTGTTGCCTTGCACCTCCAGGGTCTGGGTTCGATTCCCACCTTGCGGTCTGTATGCATGGAGTTTTCATGTTCTCTCTGTGCTTGGTGGTTTCCTCCCACAGGCCAAAGGCATTAGGATTAGTTAGCAGATTAGGCTAACTGGTGTTCCCAAATTACCCGTAGTGTATGGATGTTGACTGGAGGTCCTACCACGGTCATGAAAATGGGAATAAATACAATGGTCACCATTGGCCACCATGGTCCCTAGATGGATGATGGAACTCTAAATGAACTTCTCCTCTGCAGCAAAGGTACACTGTAAACCCGAATAAGTTGGCAAAACTCAGGTACATAATTTCTTTTAAGTAATGATGTTTCCAATTTTAAGTAAACAGAAATACCAGTTTTTGAGTTTGTTGTACTCATTAATATTAATCGTTCTTTACGTCCATTATTGAGTAGCCTAACTCGTACTATTTAATAGAAATGATAATTTTTTTTAGTTGTTGCAAATCAAATAAATTGTTGTTGATCTTTCAGCTGCTCCCGGCAATGGGTCGCCACAGCAGACACTCAAGCTTGACACAGGTTTGAGTGCCAGAGGGCCGATGCCCTTCCTGACACAACCCTCACATTTTATCTGGGCTGGGGACAGACACTTCATCCAGTTGTTGGGAATTGAACTCAGGCTTTTCACATGGCAGACAAAACACCTCCCACTGAGCCACCAGTGCACTACTGCCCTGATGATGTCAGACACAAAGTCGCTAGACTGAACAATTTTAAGTTGATGGAACTTTAAGGTGACAGTTACAGTTACTTAATTGTAGCAGTTACTTAAAAGTACTTACAGTTACTTAAAATATCAAATTTGTTCAGCGAACTTGAAAAGTGTAATTTCTACAAACTCATCAAGGGCTATTAATTTGAACGAATTATAATTATTTAAGGTAACAGTATTCAATGTGTTTAATTACTTTGAGCATTAGGGTTTACAGTGTTGGTGTTGGTCTTGCTTTACTGGGGTGGGCTTCATGAAAGACAGTTTTAATACTCTTCATGAAAGAACTATTCCACAGCTGACCTTCCTGTCTTAAAATTACAACTGACTGTTGTTGTTGTTACTTAATTACCTAATGCTATATGTGTTATTTACCTGTTTAGAAAAAATCCAGTATTGTTCTAGAATGTAAAAATGTCTCCAAACTTGTGTCCAAACTTTTGACTGGTACTGTATATGGCTGAATGAATCTCAAGCTTGAATGAATGAACAAGCTTTCAGCTCTATTTGAACATATTTTCACCTGGCAGGATTTCATGCACTGCAAAACCTCGTCATTTAAGAGAGTGCACATCTCTTTCTTTGCCTCACCGAGCTGATAGTGTTGTCCTTGTCGCTGAGCTCCTGCCGGTGTCTGGCAATCATGTCTTTGATCTCTAGCTCCTTCATGATCTTCTCTTTCTCCAGGTCAGAGAACTGTTCCTCAGCAATGGAGCGTGCCAACTGCTCAGAGTCTGCCTTTGTCAGGCTCGCCTCCAGCTGTTCGGCCAGAGAGTCCCTGCACGCATATACATGCACTTCATTAAGGCTTGTCGAAAGTAAGTATTATATCAGCTCCCTGATTACTACTTGACTTGATTAATTAGTACACTGTAAATCTCCTGATTAATGAATAGTGAGTGCCGTCAGGTAGAATGAAAAAGAATTTCATTAAAATCAGAACATCGGCGCTATACAACTTCATGATACAATATGATACACATTCTGCAAAACTTTGCAATACTGCTAATACCCGAACTAAAGTGGAATTTAACTGGACGAAACACAGTAGGTGAAAAGAATAGGCGGGATTAAGCCATAGAGGAAGTATTAACATGCACCCTACAGTTTTCCTTGAATAAAGGTAAAATTACTCATCTGAATAAATACTCTTCTGCTTAAAGTTTAAGTCACAATACAACCTGCTTTAATACATAGCAACGGATAGAGTAAATGATGGTAATTAAACCCGCTCATTTGTACAATTATCCAGGCTGTCAATCATTCAGCAGAGCAATCTTTAAAATCTTGAAGATATCGGTCACGGCCTTCAGCTATCGTTCACATCAAGCACCAGAATGAGAAAAATAAGATTTTTTAAAATATAAGTAACAAGGATTTCCAGACTGGAACAAGCTGGCAGGAAAGCTAGGTAGTTTAAATAATCACTCCATACAAGCATGGTGAGCAGTAAAGCATCTCACGATGCACAATATGTTGAACCATAAAGGGGGGATGGGCTACAATACCATAGTAGAAAACCTGTCAACCAACAACAGTAATCTGATAATGCACACTCTGATAAAACACTGAAACCAGACAGTTCGAGAAAGAAAAAAAAATCACTTTTCCTGACAAATCATGATTTCTGCCACAACATGCATGGGGTAATTTTTTATTTATTTTGGTGACAACAGCATGAGCCTATGGGTTCAGGCTAGTGATGCATGTCAAATGGTATGGGAGATGATTTTGACCCTCAGACTATCTAAGGATTATTATTGGATATGCGCTTGTCTCTATAGTCACAGTTCACCTATGTTATAATGGCTTGTCCCAAAAAAACATGAATGATCATGCCAACTCGGACTAGTTCCACAAACATGACAAACAAGTTCACTGCTCATCAATGGCCTCAAGATTTCAATCCACTAAAGCACCATTTCAATGGATGGGTAAAAACTCTTGATGATTCTCTAATCTCATTCATGCCAAACCAAGACCTGTGATGTTGTGACTTCTCATGAATGGAAGAATTTAGAGACTTCAAACACAGCATGTTGACTAAAATCTTAGTCACTGTAAAACTTTTACAAAACTTTTTAAAGAAGGCTGCAAGTCCAAGATTGACGATCCTGACAAAGGTGGTTTGGAGCCCATTGAAGTCGTTGCCATGAAAATTCAGCGAGTTGAAAATCGTGGATTTTCCGCCATATGGATACCGCCATACAGTCCTGACCTGGCTTCAAGCAATTTCCACATGTTTGGGCCATTCAAGGAGTTCCTGGGAGGCCAGCATTTCAAACGTCAAGCATGCAGTCCTATCATGGCTCTGGCATACTGAGAAAACTTCATACCTTGATGGTATCCAAGCACTAGTGAAACTAGTATATATAAAGAAATAAAGGGAATTTTTACTCATACTCATAATTGTTTTTTCTGTACAAAAGCCATGCTTTGACTCGAACATCCCTCGTATTTACCTGCAGATACGATACTCCGACAAACAAATACACATAAACACACCTCTCTTCCTGAAGGTCCTCCAATCTCCGTTGTACGTCCTGGTAGAGTTTGGTCTTTTCATCGCACTCTTCCTTTAGCTCTAGTATCTGGGTCTTATATAATTTCTGCAAGAAGAAAGGAAAAATACATTTTTGAGACAGCCGTACTGTAACTGTACAATCGTTTGCTATTATTCATACAAAGAAGTAAAACGCTAGCACTTTTGGAAGGAGTCTCCAGTGTCAGAGGTAAACCTGTAACAGTAAGCTTTGTGAAAAAGGACAGTTTTCTCTTTCTCACTGCAGTTCAAACACACTCGGGGCGGAAAGGACTGGAAAAGATCCACTTTGAAAGCACTTTATTCAATTATGTTGGTGTACAAATTGAATGTGAATGCTGTGTAGTGCACTAAAGCGGAAATCACCAGCGTTCAATTCAAACTGGCTGAAAATGTAAAATGCATCACAGTATAAAAAGTAGAATTCTAAATAAAAGTAAACATTAAAACACAGCAAAGACTTAAAACCTGCCATACATACTGTGAAATACTGTTCTGCCTCCAGCTGGTCCTTTAATTCCTTCAGATGTCCATCAGCAACTTCTCTCTCCCTGAATGGACAAGGACGGAGACTTAAAGCCTTTACTTACTTATTCAATTTTTTAATTTATTGGTTTAACTTTTTCGTTGCCTATTTTAATTCACCGTCTTAATTTTAACACACTGGGAGGTCTACAGAACATTACTTCTGTATACTGCATTTCTCTATATCGTTTGAGTACTGTGGTCATGTGATGGGTTATGATAAATCATATGTTTACTATCAAACTCCCGACAAACGCACCTGCGTAGCTCCTGGTTGTGCTTCTCCATGCTGATTTTGAGCTCCAGCAGGTGGTTGAGTTCTTGTTTAAGGTGTTTCTCAGAGGAGCGTAGCGTGCTGACCTCCTGCCTCTGGGCCTTCAGGTCAGCTTGAGACAGATTCCGTCGCTGCGTTTCCTGTTCCACTTTCACCGTCAGCAAATCCACCTGCATCATACACATGAGAATTCAAACAACTCTTTCAGGCACCATGACTTTACCGCATCTGTACACTGAATTTGAAATCAGCTATAGTCTTGAATACAGTTTGAAAAGTTTGGCATTTTGACTATTCAGAAATTACAGGCACAACAGTTTCATACACAACAGCTCACCCCCTATTTTAGAGGGCTCACTCCCCTTATTTCTCCATGACTATGCCAGATCCAGGTCATAATTCCACTCAAGACTTTCTAAGCCAGTTCCCACCGCACACTTTGACTCAGTTCATGGTTTAAAAAGGATGCCGAGAACATCAGTTGTCCTGGAGTTGAATGCTATGTGTATATGGTTATACTCTCTGCTCAGATTCTGCCAAATACTGAAAACTTCTACGACGCCCGCTCTCAAATAATGGAGCATGCTTTTCACTTACTAAAGATGAGACTGAAAGCAGAAAGTCATACAAACAAGCAGCAGCTCAAGGCAGCTGCAGTGAACACCTTGCAAAGCATCTCGAGGGAGGAAACCCATAGGGAGGAAACTCCTGTCCATGGCTTCCAGACTTCAAACAGTCATTATATGCATACGATCTTCATCCAAGTATTAAAGGCAATCCTTATGTTTCTAATTATGTTGTTTTGTTCCACTATTTATGAGCCCCTCCACAAAAAAAACTTGGTGTGTATGTGCATGCTGTAATTTCTATATAGTTAAAGCCACATTTTTGTAAAAGACCTTGAATTAAAGCTGAAAGCCTTAACTTTTCTCACATCTTGAGTGTTTCCTTTTAACTTGAATGTGACAGTGTACAGAGGCCAAATGCCAATAAAACATATCCTAGTGAAGTATATCCTAATTTTCATTCTGGGTAATTATATGAAATCATTCCATGTTTATAAATATCTCAAGAGGGATTCTTTGGGATTTTTCTTAAACCAAGTACACCTTTAACAAAATGTATTATGCAGAAGCCCATGTGGCCCAGACTATAGACTGATGGAGATACCAGTGACAGTCATATCAAGTGATTATACAGTGAAACATCCTCTAGGTTGTAGTTATCATCATATTCCCCCAGAAAAAAAAAAGTCTAAATAGACTAAGCACAATTACGAAACAGAAGCATGTTGTGTTTTAGTTAATTTTGCAAATAATTCTTCGTTACTCGACTATAATCTTGGCTTTTACGTCTATCGTGACCAGCCCTAATTAGAAGTATGCCACCCTCCATGAGACAACATGATCACAGACCTCTTCCGTCAGCTTGCTCTTGTGGCAGCGCAGCTCTTGGAGCTCATTCTGCGCCTGTTTATAATCACAATCCAGGACCGACTGATGTTTCTCCAGCTGCATCAGCTTACTCTCCAGCTGCTGTTTAGCCGACCGCTCGTCCTGTAGCTTACGCTCCATGTCTGAGACACACACAAATAATCATGCACTTAAAAAACACCAACAATCATCAGGGTGCACTTAAGTGCTCTACGGAAATATTTTTTTAAGAATTTTAATCGCACACAATTTCAAACAAAAAAACGATATAGCGCTCTCTGTTTACCCTTGAAATAAAATACTGTGAAATCTGTTAAGTTAAGCAAGCCGAAACCTGTGGAGATATTTGTATACTAGTAATTGATGTTAAGAGTTTGTAGAAATAGTTAAAAGGTTAAGGCTAAAAATAATCTGATCAGCTTTAACGCAATCAGTGATCTTATTATTTCAGGTTGAAGCCCACGTACATGTCCGCCTGTCTTTCTGTACGTCAGAACTCTCTGCCTAACTTATTAATAGAAAGAAATACAATTCTGTAAGGTTGAGTATTTTACGCTAAATTGTACTTCTTTCATCGTCAGCCAAATACACTCCCTGTTCGGGTAATCGGAGAGTGAATCACGGTTGAGGAATCGAAAAAGTAGATCGGATAAGGATAAAGTTTTGTCTTAAAACAACTTTTTGTGTTAAAATTCACTTTGTGTTAAAAGACCACTTCAGCGCTGTTAGCTCAGCAGTGAAATTATTCCCAGTAAAAATATTTAGCTTTCATAATTAATATCTATTGGTGCAGGTGTTTTTTTTGTTTTTTTTACTTTGAGCAAGTAGCGCATTAGTACAGTAGCTTTTACTCAACAATCACTTTTACTCAACATTTCCATTTCATTTATAGGGCAGGTGTAACTTCAGGCAGATATCTAAGTCCTGTAAAAGTTTTAAGACACGCCCACAGTTTGACGCATCAAAACGTCCTGTTTGTAATCTGTCACATAACTGCTCATAATTTCACTGCTACTAAGCATTTGTAGGTTCAACTAGAGGCAAATGCCCAAGTACTGCCAAAGTTCATTAAATTCTGTCCAGCCAGTTTTGCATGATGCTGTGTAAAGACACAGACAGAAAAGTTTCTGAGACTGAGTTTCCAAAGTATGAAATGTAAAGATATCATTGAAAGAGCAAGTTGTGACCAATGTACAGACAAAACCTTAGTTTTATTTATATAGAAGATCTCAGGGTCAGCTAGCTGATAGAGCTAGACTAACTAACCTTTAACAGGTTTAGCGCATGAAAGCTCTATGTTAAAACTAAGACATCCTTTCAGTGCTAAATAAAATAGGGTCTGTTCAGGATAATGTGAAAGGGTGTGATGATAGATGATGTGGCTAGAAACCTGGATCAGCCAGCTAGCACGCTAACGTTAACAGTCAGATGGCGTTCACTTCAGCATGTGTTTTTCAGATATAGAACATTTTCTGATAAATCATAGAGCTATTTGTAAAGCTTTTACTCGAGCAGCTTTTAAGGACGACTCAAAATGCTGTATTTTTCTTTTTTTACCTCTCAACACTTCAGACTTGGCCTCTTCGATGGACTGGTTGAGTTTGCTGTGGTCAGCGAGTCTGGCTTTAGCGGCGTTGTGCTCCTCTTCCTCTTGCTCTAATCGCTGCTGAACAGATTTGAGCTTGAAAGTAAAGTCGATCTCTTGCTGACTCCTCACCTGCATACAAACAACAACACAGGTTACACACCCCCCCCACGCACAGAAACCTGACAGACACACACAAACACACAAAAACACCAACCTTCCCCAGGTCAGTCAGTTCCTCCTGAAGCTGTCTCTTCTCACCCTCAGCCTTAGAGAGCAAGTTCTTCGTTTGCTTCAGCTCTTCCTCCAGACCCGAGACGCGCACTGAGGGACGCAAAAAGAGATTTCGAAGAGAAATGAAGGAAAACTCTGGCGTCTGAGACGTAACGTCAGCTACCTGCCAGTGGACACGGCACCCAAAATAGCAGTATTTACTCTCCACATGAGATACTCCACCCAAACACAACAGCACTACACATCCTGGAGAAACAAGGGCCCAGTGTTTGTCGCAGAGCGAGGGAATGAGGAGGAACACATTACACACTCATTTCTACAAACCAAGCCAAGTGCTCTTTTACACTCTTTTTTTTCTTGGGATTTAATTTCCTCCAACCTCCACTGTCTTTAATCCAATATATCCCTTCTTTTTATCATTCAGTCTCACCTCCCCTCTCACTCCATCTCAATCTTTTTAACCCCCACCTATCTCCTTCTCTCCTTCTCCTTCTTTTATTGTCCTTTCCCCCTCTCACTTTTTTTCCTACTGTACCTCTGTCTCGCTTCTCAGCTTCCCGCACATTCGTTCCCTCACTCGCCCACCCTACCTCAACCCCTCCTCCACTTCCTTCCTTGGTTGCTCGTTCTTCGTCACTCCATCACTCCTTCCATCACTACTTTTTACTCAGTCTCACATCCAATCCCTTGCTTATTCAGTCCCTCACTTCCTTCCTCCATTATCCACATACATCCTTAGTGCCTGCATTACTTTATCTGATCTATATTGAGTCTCTAAACACCTTACTCACTCACTCACTCATTCTATTCCTTATTCTATTAACACTCACTCACTCACTCCTGTCATTCATGTCTTACTCCTTTACTGACATTCTCCAACTTCCTTCCCAGTCACAACCTCATACTGTATATTTACCTATTTAACCCATCTTTTCTCTCGTCTTACTCTCTCATTTTCTCTTAAACGATTCCTTGCCTTACTCCTTTACACTTTTATAAACCCTACATTCCAACACTTCTACATTCACATCTTCACTCCTATACGTATAATCTATAATCTATACCCCATCCTCACTCACCTACACTTTACCTCCCCTACCTCCTCACTCCACTCCAAATTATCTTACTCACTCACATTCTTCATCCTTCAACCCTCCCAGTATCTCTTTTTTCTTCCCTCTGTCTCTCACTTCACTAGCTCTTGTTCCCTTGGTCTGAACTCAATCCTCAACCCTCTAGTGGCCCAACCAGGAACTATGGAGTGACTAGGCCAATGGTGACGATTGTATTTATTCACATGTCTACAACCGTGGTAGCAACATTCACACACGTAGTCACACACTACAGGTAATTTGGGGACGCCAATTAGCCTTTGGACTGTGGGAGGAACCTTGAATACTTGGAGGAAACCCACCAAGCACGGCGAGAACATGCAAACTCCATGTACACAGACCCTGAGGTGGGAATCGAACCTAGACCCTGGAGGTGCAAGGCAACACTGCTAACCATTACAACACCAAGCTGCCAACTCATCTTCTTTTAAACCAAATTTACCTTACACCCCTGATTATTTGCTTATACACTCCCTCATACTGTAGCTTCAGCTGCATATCCTTCTTATCTCCCACACTTATACCTCATCCTCACTGCCTCATTTACACATCCATTTCCTGATTTCCCTCCTGAACTCCCTTAATACAACATTTTTCTTCCCTTTGCCACACCCCTTGAACATTTCCTCCTTAATTAACAAACACAGTTAAGTGTTTAACCCCAACACAGCCCAATAATACTCCTCTTTATTTCCACAATCCTGAGTTTCCTCCCTCATCCCTTCCTCGCCACCTTTCTAATGACTAATTACGCCTCACCTTGCAGTTCGGTGATGGTCTCAGAGCTGAGAGTGCGCTCCCTCTTCTCCATCTCCAGGGCGCTCTGCAGGCTGAGGTTGTCCTGCTCCAGGCCGACTCGGCTACTCTCTAGCTGGGCCAGTCTCTCCTGCAGCTCCCTGAGTAAGAGCTCCAGCTGCTGCGCCTGCCGCGCTGCCTCAGCCTGAGCTTTCTTCACTCGGCCGGATTCTTCCACCTCAGCCTGCAGCTTAGTGTTCACCTCCTCCAGCTACAGAGGGAGGGAGGGAAAAGAGGAGGAAGAATTGATGTAAAGAAGAACATTGGGAATCTTTAAGCAATGCAGCTTCAATATTATTCGAATATAAACGTGTTAAGTAAATGTGTTTTCTAGCTTATGTTCAGTTATCTAGAGTTTGACCCTCTAGGACACAACGGTTATATCAGTGACTTCCTCATCATTTCCATAATGATGTCAAGTCTGTTATTGTTCAAAAGTATACAGATTATGTTATGAAGGAGATTGGACAACTTAAAGTTACAGCTTTCATTTAAAGCTGATACAAAGAGTTCGCACTTGAGGACTCAGCTCCATCTTTACACTATCAACAAGCCATACTCATTCCATACATCCACCCATCAATCCATCATGTGTGCCACATAGTCCAATTCAGGGTCAAGGTGGCAGCACTCTCATGGTCTTTACCGCTTTATCCTGTGTACAGGGCCGCGGGGGGTCGGGAGCCTATCCCAGGAGACTTACAGCATGAGGCGGAGTACAGGGGCACACACACACTACAAGCAATTTGGGAACAAAGTTGGCAGCAGGGGAAGCAAAAATGCCCAGGCATAGCTTTCTTCAGCAACTCCTCCCCGACCGTGTCCTGGGTCTTCGTGGAGAGGTTGTGTGGACACACCACCTGTAAGGTTCATAATAGGGGTTTGGTGCAACCCCTACTACGTGGTGAGAGATTGACAGGGTGCTACTGGGCGTCTCTGTTTTTCACCAATGGGGACAAATACATCCTGTTTTTTATCCATTTATTTAGTGTGTCTGCCATACAAGTCCCTGTGTAGGTCATTACTAGAAAGGATAGCATAGTAACAAAACCTGGAAACATAGATGCAATTGTAAAATTGTGGGTCAGAAACACATGTTCTGACCAATCAGAATCAGAGATTAAACAGCACTATGGTATCACTTTGCTGATGTTGTGATGTTGATTTTGGATCTCCAGACATCCATCTAACCAAATGAGCAATGTAGAGTTTTTTTTTTTTTTAGCACAGATACAGAGAACTGTGTGTGTGTTCTAATAATAGATTGTGTTTGTTCATGGGAAATAAACTGACCTGTCGCTCTAGATGGATATTTTTCTCAGTGTTGATCTGCGAGTTGACGCTCTTCTTCTTCAGCTCAGCCAGCTGCTCTTTCAAGCTGCTTACTGCAAAACGCAGAGTGTTAACTTTATTACAGTGTTGTGAAAACATGAAGCAGATGGGTATGACTGCTAGCAAGTGGACGTCAGCTAACAGCGGTCTCACTACGACTACGACTAGGAGCAAGCAACTGGTTGAGCTGTCAGAGCAGTGTGTAAACAGTCGGGTCAGTGTTCAGGGCCGGAAATATTTAACATATCAGCAACAGGGTTTGGTGCTTAGTTTTTAATGCACGAGTGACAGTAATGACTTTTAAATTACAGTCAGATGTTGAACAAAGAAGTGCTTTCTGAAGGGCACTCGCCTTCGCTTTCCAAGCCGCGTTTTCGCTCCGTCTCGAGTTCAGCCTTCCTCAGGCTCTCTGTGTTCTGGTGCTGCAGCAGGGCTTTCTCTCTCTCCAGTTTCCTCAGGGCATCTTCTGCTCGCTGCCTCGCACTCATCTACACAAGGAGTGAAAACCAGAACATACGAGGAAAGAAAACGTTATTACCGAGTAATAGAAATTGAATACAGATGACAAGAATGATTTCAATATTTACATAAAAAGGTCCAGAACAGGTCAGCTGGAAGTCCTTACCATCAGGACCAGCTGTGTCTAACATAGGGGCATGCAAACACCTCACTGAGAGATTCAGTAATCATATTCTGAATATTGTCTGGCATTCCTTAGGAAGAGGCAAACATTCCTCACTCAACTGACACTTCCTGGTCATGCAAGAGCGCTAAGAAACCAACAACACCATGACATGGCACAGATCTGGGCTGGCTGGTGTTGTACGCTCTGCACAATAATCATTCCGATGAAAATTCAACACTTCTAAAATATTAAACAAACTCTTACTTCAACTGACAAAACTGACATTTACTGTCTAACTCAAATACTTTAACTTACTTTTCACACTCATTTGGACATACTTTGCATACTGTTATGCTCATGACTGGGTGTTGCCATTTCAATTCCATTTCGATTCTATTTTTAGTACTTTTCTAAAATTAGCTAAAAAAAAAAAATATATATATATATATATATTTTTTTTTTTCTTTCTTTTTTTATTATATTGTACTATTTTTATTATTATATTTTCTGTCTTATTTAAATATTTTACTTTTCATACTATCTTTTTCTTTTTTTATATTTTTCATTCTTATATTTTCTTTTTTCAATTAATATAAATTCAAATTCAAATTCAAATTTTATTTGTCACATACACAATCCTACACAGTACGATATGCAGTGAAATGCTTAGGCAACTGCCCTGACCTAAGAGAATAAAATAAAATTAAATAAAATATAAAATATAGAATATAAAATGTAAAATGTAAGAATATAAAAATATAAAATGTAAAATGTACATTTAATATATTCAATATATTAAAATATAGTAAAATGTACAATAATATATTCTTATTTTATATTCTTGATTTGAATACTATATTTTCTTTTTAATCTTTAGGTCATGAACGTTTGTAAAAACTTTTTAAAAATTCACTGCATATATTATATGTGTTTTGATTTGACTTTCTTTTTTTTTATTGGAATGCATAATCCTTATGGGTGGCTGTGGCTCAGTGTTACTGGCCAGAAGATCGGTGGTTCGAGTACTGTGGAGCCCTTGAGCAACACCCTTATCCCTGTCTGCTCCAGAGGCACTGTGTAATGGCTGACCGTGCAATCTGATGCCAGCCTACTAACAAAGCTGGGATATGTGCAAAATAAAAAAAAATATGTGAAGAATAAAGGCTGAACTGTTACTATTTTATTACTTTAAAATGTCATCAAACGTTTTTAGGCAAAATAATAATAAGATTCACTTATTTTTCACATGCACCCTACAGCACTGAAATTATTATTTTTCCACAAACCCCAGTTAGTATGCTGGGGTCAGAACTGCTGGAGCAGATAGGTTTAAGAGCCTTGCTCAAGGACTTAACAGTGGCAACTTGGCAGTGCTGAGGCTTGAACTGCAAACCTTCTTATCAGTAACCCAGTAACCTACAGCCTTAACCGATTGAGCCACCGCTTCCCCAGTCACCCCTGCCCCAGTCACCTCTGCCCCAGTCCAATACAAGTTATAGTTATGTATGTTCTAAATGAAACACTTCAGGACATTCTGTTTTAGAAAGATCATCAATCAAGGTGATACTGGAATTATTAGAGCACCTTTTCTTGGATATTTCTTCTATAACTGATTGCTTGATTTCATTTTTAAAGGTGGTTTATTCTTCTTACACCACAAAAGGGGGTAACATTTTTATTCATAGAAGAATGACATCATTTGCTGTCACAATGACTGATATCATTTTCAGACTTTAAATGTCAAACCACAACCAAACGTCAACCAAATGTTCAGAAATATGAGAAAATGTTTTTTTTTTTTTTCATTTTCTTTTTTGGGGTAATTTTTACGCAGACCCTCCTCCGGCTTGGCGTTCAGCGCTCACCAGGACCTCGTCATTATGTTTCCCTGCAGCAGACTCGCTGAACATCAACATGTCAGAGCTAAGAGCAAAGCACAGTCGGTGCTCTGTTGTACAAAAGTACACAACAAACTCTCTTTCTACTCACATCCTGAGGAAGTGAAGAGCCAGTGGAAGTCATTCATTTATAAAGGAAATGTTCTATAGACTTTCCTACGTGTGTACTAATCATCTCGCAACCGGACTGCTTTCTCAACAATGGACAGTTCGACGCAAGATTCGCTGCAAGGCTTGGAATCCATTCTTGACTCTACTTCATATACTGAAGCTGCTATTTCAGTTATTTTCCTGCTTGTTTATGAAGTTAGCCTGTTAGACGTAGTCACATGCACTTGAACTTGGCCACAGTGGTGACAAATCTTTGTGCTAATATTTTTGAGGAAGCCCGATTGGGTGTGAAACTCCTCAGTGTGACAAAAACATTACATATGCTTCCTCAAACGGGCTTGTGTGTGTAAGGGGGGGGGGGGGGGCGTTGCATTCCCCAATGCATGATCTGAGTGGTATGTGACCTTTAAGGCTCTGGGTTTCTGCTCAGTAGGTCAGGGGTTCAAGCCTGCTCTGCTGCCCCTGCTAGGCCTCTGGGAAACGTCCTTAACCTCTCCTTAACCCAGGTATTATTTGCACCAGCATATCATGGGTGACCCTGCGCTTTAGAAAAATCTGGGATATGTGACGACAAGCATCTCACTGTGCGATAATGTAGATGTGTCAAAGCCTGAGACAAATAGAAACTATAAAGATGAAAAATCTGACCACTGACGCTGGTGACCCTTTGCATAAACGTCAAATAAATGTCTCGTCATAAAAACAGCACAATATGCTTCTTGTACAGAAAGGAAATCACGAGGGATTAGCTGATACAATATTATCAGTATAACAAAAGTGAAGATTTGAAGTGTAATGCGATTCTGTCAGTGTTGGGATTTTAGAAATAATCTGATTTGATGTGATTAATTAATAGTTTGAGCATCATCTTACCTCCTCCTCGATCTCCTTGGATAGTTTATCTAGTCGCTCGTTTGCACTTCTGTTGAGGGAATATTGTAAAAATGACAGACGCATCAGCGGAGGATTTTAAGGATTCTTTCACAGGGTGAACATTTGTGTGTGTGTGTGTGTGCGTGTGTGTGTGTGAGATAGATGTGAGTGAGATGTGCTGTACCTGCATTTGCTTTCCAGGTCATTCTTGGCTTGCATCTCATGTTTGAATTTCTCTTCTATTTTAATCAACTTCTTCTGTACATCGTCACTCTAAAGAGCGACAGAAAGGTGGAGAAAGCACATTGTGTTAATTGTGTGGTAGCCTAGTAGTGTCTGTAGTACAGATCTGAAGTGGAGGATACAGAGTTTGGGTCAAAATTATGATGTTAAATCATGCGTATTATTCATATAAAATATATCTATATATATAGTGATATTATAGTGGTCTTTAGTCTAATGGCAAAGCATAAGACTGACTTAGAATTGCTGGACACAATAACAGCAAAACGTTCTGTTTTTTAGAGACAGATGGCCAAACGTTCTGGTATAAATAGGAGACAGATTATAAATATCCAGATGTATTTCAAAGACAATCGAAACATTTCAAACATTTATTTCAAAAACACTATAAATATCCAAATGACATGAACATAGATTTTGGGGAGGAAAGAAAAATGATTATGTGAGTGAGTTTGGACCACAGCATAATACATGAGGGTGCTGAATGAATTATTATGTAACTAAAAAATAATTGATACAATTGGATCAGACAAAGCAAAGAGAAGGGGCAACGATGTACTGTATACCTGTTGTACACTACTGTATATGGACAATAGTATTTAGTCAAACCTGTATTAGCATTGTATCCAAATACATACACTTCAGTATAGATTTGGTCCACCTTTTACAGCTACTGTATAACAGCTTCCAGTCTTCTTGGAAGGCTGTCCACAAGATTTTTGCAGTGTTTCTGTGGGAATTTGTGCTCATTTATTCTGTAGAGCATTTATGAGGTCAGACAACAATGTTGGACGAGAAAGCCTGGTTTACAATCTCTGTTCCAGTTCATCCCACAGGTGCTCGATGGGGTTGAGGTCACAGGTAGGAACAAGTCAAGTTGTTTAACACTGAACTTAAAATATCATATCAAATCATCACAGTCGTTGCTTTGTGCACTGGGGAACAGTCATGTTGGAATAGAAAAGGACGTTACCCTTGTTATCTGTCGCCACAAAGTTGGAAGCATAGCATTGTTCAAAACATCTTGGTATGCTGAAGCATTACGATTGCCCTTCACTGGGGATAAGGGGCCGGAATGACAATGAAGCACCTGAATTCAATAATGAACAGGTTTGGCCAAATACTTTTGTCCGTATAGGGTATATAAACCCATGCTGAAAAAGGGTAGACACTTTTTTGTGGGGAGGCATCGACACATGTTAATAACTTTCTTTTGGGTTTTTTTGTTGCATTTTTTAGAATGTGTTTTAGAATAAATGGTTATTGTGACTTTTTCTCAACTCAAAGTGAAAAAACTCAAAGTGATGTTTTTGACCCACGCAGAAGGTTGAAATTTTGCCACAACAGGTGGCAGGTACAGACATAAACAAAGGTAGCCTTTGGTGTTGACAAGACATCAGAGAAATCAGAGAATCAGGGATAGAAATTGCATAAATGCAACAAATGCACACACACTAGATGTATGAATAGAGATTACAGATAAAGATTGCTGCAATCTGCCAGGATGGCATCTGAGTGTGTGTACTGAAGCTACTGTGTCCCACACCCAGTTTTTCAGTGAGACATTATAAGTCAGTACAGTAAATAATTACTGTACATGCAGGTAAATACTGTATACACTGGTTATATGCAGGTACGCACACAGAGAAAGACACACACACACACACCTCGTCTTTTTCTGTTAGCCCATCGATACAGGGGTCATCTTCATCTATTAGCTTTTTGTTCATCAACCTGAGAAGAATAAGAAATAGTACGTGCGTTAAGGAAAAGGAACGAAAAAGGATGGTAGGAATTGTATAGGAATGAAAGAAGTAGTCTGTTTTCGCGAACATATCCACTTCCTTTAAACACAAACAGTGTACTTCCTGTTTCCTGGCTCTATCAGGTTTTTTATTCCAAGCTCAGTGGTCCTGCTGTGTGTATAGATATTTGAGACACAGAAATTTCATTCCAGTCAGAGAAAACTGGAGTATATTAAATTAACATTTGCATTTTACAGACTCTGGACATAGTATATGTGTCTATGCATCTATGTCAGCAACGTAGATTTAAGTGGACCAGCCACTGAAAAATTATTTCACACAAAAGAAATAAATACAGCAGTAGATAAATTTCTTTTTTTGCTTTTTAAAAAAAAATTTAGTTAGAGCACAAACAACCTGGCTTACCATATTTTACTCTGGTAAACTACGACAACTATGCTGAAGAGGAAAACATCCCCGTTGCCAATGTATTAACCAATCAGATGAGATCATTGTGCTTGTATTCTTATTTTTCAGCTCTTAGCAACAGGAAAGCACATGTCTTTATGTTTATTTGGTCTTTTATTGTTGTGTATTTGTACACTGTAATGTCAAAGCCACTATAAATATATATTTTTTAATTTCAAAGAGACTATAAATATCCAAATTTACTTCAAAGACAATAAATATAAAAAAAAATTCAAAAACACTCTAAATATCAAAAATGTTTTTCAAAGGCACTATAAATATCTTTAAAAATGTTTTTCAAAGTCACTATAAATATCTAAAATGTATTTTAAAGACACTATAAACATAAAAAAAAAATTCAAAGACACTATAAATATCAAAAAATGTTTTTCAAAGGTACTATAAATATCCCAAAAAAATTCAAAGTCACTATAAATATCTAAAATGTATTTTAAAGACACTATAAACATTTTTCAAAATGTTTTTCAAAGGTACTATAAATATCCCAAAAAATTTCAAAGACACTATAAATATCAAAAAATGTTTTTCAAAGGCACTATAAACATT